>JACEFZ010027056.1:0-105684 GCA_014155875.1 Cepaea nemoralis | reverse complement strand
TCGAACCAATACAAACCGCTTTGTACGAAATAAATATTTATTTAAAAAAATCAGCACTTTGGATTGTTTCACGGCATTTCGGCTAAGATCAAGTGTAGTATATGTTCTTGTATGACGTCAGTGATTAAGAGGTAGACTGACTTATCTGCACTTGATCTGGCCATGGTCCACCAGCAGAGGCGGTCATCACAATGACACTACAGGGACTTGGATCCTCATGGGACGGCTCTTGCTCCTGGGAAACCCTGAGCCCTAAAACATGAAGCAAATGTTTAATATTCAGGACGATCAAATACAAATGTTTACAAGCTATGTTCATAAGCAATGTGTAAGCTTTCCCCCTCATCTAATATAACATATGATGCCTGCAATTATCGCTGTTGTTTAACTTGTTATTATTATTTCTTTCAGAAAACAAAAATGTGACAGGCCTGTTTCATGCCATATACCTTAATAAACGAAGGGATCTCGCTTCTCGGCCTCTTGGCTAAGATCAAAGTTTATTATCTGCACTTAATCTTCACCAGGACTACACGCAAAGGCGGTCATCTGAATGACATATCAAGGGTGTGGGACCTGATGGGCGGGTCTGAACCCCCCCCCCCCCCACCCACCCCACTGCCAACCCCCGGGTAACCTTATCTATCTAACACATTTAAGATTTAACAAGAATCGTTGCACTTTGGAAATACCCATCTGAACACTCTATTTTCAATATAAACATTCAACATATTTTTTTTTACAGATTCACGTCCATCCTTCTGTTGGAACTGAAGAATTATACAAGGATTCAGTTGTCGTAATGTTAAGGGTACTGTAAGTTTTTCTTTGTAATTTCAATTACCGAAAACAACACTTTATGGATATGAATTCAACATCGCTCCATTCGCGTTCCAAAATAATAAATCGTATGCAGTTATTACACAGACAATTAGATAATCTGCTGACATTTGACCTGTGTGAGTCTTGTTGTGTTTGCTAAAATAAAATAAAACACACAATGCACCTTGTAAATACACACTGTTTTGTGCGAATAAAACCACATTAAAAGGAGACATGTAATAAATAGTGAAAAGGTACAGAAAATCATCATCATCATCATGTGCCACTGCCGGTAGGCGTGAGGGTCATATCTCGCCATCTCTCTCGATCACCAGAGTCGTGGTCACCTCAATGTTCTTGTCTCGACCATACCACGTGGTTCCAACCATCCAGGTATTTACTATCTGCCTTCCTCTTGTTTTTTCCCCCTCAATCTTGCCAGTTGTTAATGAGTTCTCCCGTTGATTTCTAACGTGAGCAAACATCATGAATGTAATATAATCATGTGTATATGAATGTAAATGTTGTATTCGACAATGTAACAACAAAAACACACACAATGCACCTTGTAGATACAAACTGCTGTGTACGAAATAAATGTTTACTTAAAAAAAAATGCAGCACTTTGAATTGTTTCACTGCATTTCGGCTAAGATCAAAGAGTAGTATCTGTTCTTGTATGACGTCAGTGATTAAGGTTAGTTGACTTATCTGCACTTGATCTGGCCATGGCCACCAGCAGAGGCGGTCATCACAGTGACACACAGTGACTTGGAACCTCATAGAACGGCTCTTGCCCTGGGCGACCCTAAGCCCTAAACATTAAGCAAATTTGTAATATTAAGGACACTCAAACACACATTTTTTACAGCTATATTTGTAAGCAATGTGTAAGTATTTTCCTCCTTAATTAACATATGATGCATCCAATTATCGCTGTTTTTAACATAGTTATTATTATTTCTAGCGGACATCTTCACTGCACATTTAGAAGAAAAGAGATCCTCAGACATCAACAACTTGGCCTTTTACCGTCGTTATGTGGACGATATACTAATTATCACCACAGACGAGCCTACAAGCAACATCGTTCCAGGCCACAATGAACAAGACGCATAAAAACATCTCTCTATCTATGGAACACAACGAAGGTTACCGTTCCAGATCTTCTAATGAGACGCTAGAGCAGACGGCACAATTCAAAGATCGGTGTATCGCAAAGGAACATGGTACTGGCCAATACCTAAATTTTCAGAGTTTCACACCTGTCCAGTATAAACGGGGCTAGTAACGGACACTGTTGACCGTGCTAGAAAGATATGCAACCAGGACACACTGACAGAGGAATTTGAACTCTGAAGAGTGTCTTAGACCTGAATGGGTACTCCACAGAATTTTATAAAGCGCCACTTGCCAACAGCCCAAACCAAAACCAGACGTAACTACAGTCCCCCAAACTCAAGGTATTCATCCAGCTAACCCTTTCGAGTAGATGACGTAATGCAATGTCTACAAGACCGGTTTACTACAGCAGTAGGCCGAACATTCTGTGCTGCAACTTCAGTCATTAGATACAAAACCGTACCGATTCCTACACCAGCAGTCAAAGAGCCTGTTCCTCTGTACGTCACAAACAATTTTATTTACCAATTCACATATAGATGCCAAGCCTTCTGCATTGGTAGAACAGGGAGACAGCTTAACAAACGAGTGTCAGAACACATACCTCAATGGGTCAACAGGATACAACACACAGGAGATGCTAGCCTCGTGGGGCCGACACACCGGAGGCTCCCGGCGTCTTCAATTGGTAGGCACATTATCGAAAGCGGACATGTGGTGGACAGAGACACTGCCTTTCGCGTGTTGTTTAACACACAAAATACTCGCTTGTTAAAGTTTGCAGAAGCAATTATTGTCATCAAGCGATGCTACAGGCATTATGGGATAACTTCTCTCGCACCACACAAAAAGATTTGTCAGTCGTACGAGAGGAATTGATTATACATTTTTATTGCCACTGGCTCTTTACATTACATAAATGCACAAAACTGTCTCTAACGAATCACACATGACTACACAGAATTTCCTATCACTAGTCGTCCCTAGCCCTACTGCTAAATCTATCTAGTCATCTAAAGAAATACGCATCGACTCTAAGCGATGTGTTCCCTACGAAGTCTGTCTCCCGTCTGCCAATTCTTCGCGTGCTGATTACACAGTACGCGGAAGGACTTCGTGCGCACTTCGCTTTTTCGTGCTACATCATTCAACACGCTTAAAGTAGTAACCTATTCTTGAGTACTATTCTAGTTCTGGGTATCTATCACGTTGGCGTGATTATACCGTGCCCAGAGTGCTAACTCTCTGGTTGACACCCCCATGTCTCATGAGAGAACTGTTTGACAGTTCCCCTTCCTATCTACTCCCTACACCTACCCTGCCCTCATGTTGGGGCACTGGGTTACCTCTAATCTACTTGAGGTAGACCACTCATTCAGGGTGGTCTTCCCTCCTAGCTAATCCTGTCTTTGACACACACCCTCCCCTCCTGTGTTGCGTTACAAACTTTGACTCATGGTTGTGACGCAAGAGGTTTCTAAAAATTAGTGTATCTAATTTTTGTCAAAGACTACTGATAACTTGGTTCTGGGTAACTCAATAGACTTCTACTGACTATTGTCACAATGTAGTATTACTTTACTTGGCTACTGGTGATCGCCACAAACTTGTTTGGTTGGCGTGAGCCCTCTTCTCAATCGCATTATTATATTTATCAGAGGTTTGTCTGAACCGGACCATTGTCTTATAAGACCTGCCCTCAAATAGCAAATTAACTCACTACCCATACAAAGTTGATTTTCTTAGGATCAACACACGAATTGCTTCATGTCCCCCATATAATATTAAACAACCCTTGCACAAGCTTTGTGCGACAGGCTTTACCTATCTCGCTTCCGCGTGTAAAGTTATCTTTCACTGTTAAGTTAGTGTTTCGTTGTCTATTGTGTCCCCTGCCCCAGAGTTATCACTCCAGCATTCATCTTCAACAACAGGTCATGGTATGATGGGTAATGGGTATGTCTGTCCTGTGCTGCTTTCTTCACTTCTCCATTCATCTTCAACAACAGGTCATGATATGATGGGTAATGGGTATGTCTGTCCTGTGCTGCTTACTTCACTTCTGCATTCATCTCCAACAACAGGTCATGGTATGAAGGGTAATGGGTATGTCTGTCCTGTGCTGCTTACTTCACTTCTGCATTCATCTTCAGCAACAGGTCATGGTATGATGGGTAATGGGTATATCTGTCCTGTGCTGCTTACTTCACTTCTGCATTCATCTTCAGCAACAGATCATGGTATGATGGGTAATGGGTATGTCTGTCCTGTGCTGCTTACTTCACTTCTGCATTCATCTTCAGCAACAGGTCATGGTATGATGGGTAATGGGTATGTCTGTCCTGTGTTGCTGACTTCACTTCTGCATTCATCTCCAACAACAGGTCATGGTATGATGGGTAATGGGTATGTCTGTCCTGTGTTGCTGACTTCACTTCTGCATTCATCTCCAACAACAGGTCATGGTATGATGGGTAATGGGTATGTCTGTCCTGTGTTGCTGACTTCACTTCTGCATTCATCTCCAACAACAGGTCATGGTATGATGGGTAATGGGTATGATGGGTAATGGGTATGTCTGTCCTGTGTTGCTGACTTCACTTCTGCATTCATCTCCACCAACAGGTCATGGTATGATGCGTAATGGGTATGTCTGTCCTGTGCTGCTTTCTTCACTTCTGCATTCATCTCCAACAACAGGTCATGGTATGATGGGTAATGGGTATGTCTGTCCTGTGCTGCTTACTTCACTTCTGCATTCATCTTCAGCATCAGGTCATGGTATGATGGGTAATGGGTATATCTGTCCTGTGCTGCTTACTTCACTTCTGCATTCATCTTCAGCAACAGGTCATGGTATGATGGGTAATGGGTATGTCTGTCCTGTGCTGCTTACTTCACTTCTGCATTCATCTTCAGCAACAGGTCATGGTATGACGGGTAATGGGTATGTCTGTCCTGTGCTGCTTACTTCACTTCTGCATTCATCTCCAACAACAGGTCATGGTATGATGGGTAATGGGTATGTCTGTCCTGTGTTGCTGACTTCACTTCTGCATTCATCTCCAACAACAGGTCATGGTATGATGGGTAATGGGTATGTCTGTCCTGTGTTGCTGACTTCACTTCTGCATTCATCTCCAACAACAGGTCATGGTATGATGGGTAATGGGTATGATGGGTAATGGGTATGTCTGTCCTGTGTTGCTGACTTCACTTCTGCATTCATCTCCAACAACAGGTCATGGTATGATGCGTAATGGGTATGTCTGTCCTGTGCTGCTTTCTTCACTTCAGCATTCATCTTCAACAACAGGTCATGGTATGATGGGTAATGGGTATGTCTGTCCTGTGCTGCTTTCTTCACTTCTCCATTCATCTTCAACAACAGGTCATGATATGATGGTTAATGGGTATGTCTGTCCTGTGCTGCTTATTTCACTTCTGCATCCATCTTCATCAATAGGTCATGGTATGATGGGTAATGGGTATGTCTGTCCTGTGTTGCTGACTTAACTTCTGCATCCATCTTCATCAACAGGTCATGGTATGATGGGTAATGGGTATGATGGGTAATGGGTATATTCTTCTTCTTCGTTCATCCGGAGTTTTTTTTTTCCCGGACGTGATTGCGTTGTGCCTGTTTACAGCAGAGCTGCGTTCTTGCGCCGTTAGGCCGACACATCCGACTTCTGCGGGCATTTGTTGACCGGGTTAACCTTCCCGGGGGTTTCTTAGGACGTAGACTCTCACTGTTGTGGTGTTATCTCCCATCCAGCTGGCCCATATAGAACAGCCAAAGGCATCCTGGTCGGCCCTCAAGGGAAGGCAGGGGCAGACCATGGGCATTCCCCGCCATCCAAGGAGGCTTCCATAATTGCAGAGCCATCACACACCGCTCTGGTACTGGGCTCACCCAAGGAATCGTCACGTCCTGCACATGGCTGCTTAGCCTCACTTCCGTATATTGGGCCTTCCGTTCACCATAGGCTGTTCTTCCAGAAGCCAGAAGAATGCAGTTTGCAGATGACATCCACACAGTGAGCTTTCGATTCGGACTTTCCACGTAATGGATTTGCTATCCAAGCAATATTCCATTTCATGCCTCTGGGAGGCTTGTGTAACCGACATGCCTGTGGTATGAAGTGTGGCAGTCTAAATACTTCTTCATGTACATTTAAATGTCAACCTGAATACAGTTAAAGTAAGCTGCAGTCGACTTGAGCTTGTTGATATCTCCATAGAGCTTGTCCTCGAATGAAGCAGGTGTGGGCCTAAAATATCTTTCTCTGTTCTGCATACTATTGGGCACTCTTGCAGCAAATGTTTAGCTGTCATTTTACCAGTTCCACAATTACATTCATCTGTATCTCCTATCTTTAGTTTATGAACAAGTGGTATTTCAACCTGTTGTGTCCTGTGCGGAGTCTGAAGATTGGCTACTGTTCTCTTCGGTCGAGTTGTAATATGCATCATCCTTCTGGTGGCCTGGATGCTCTGATTCCCATTTGGTTCTATAAGTGCTTTTTATCAACCTCTTTGCCTCATTATAGGTTATGTCTATGTCAGGCTGTGGTAGTCGTCCGCCCCTCTTTTGCCAGTCTGTCAGCCTCTTCATTTCCAGGTATACTGCAATGTGATGGTATCCACTGTATTACAACTTTTTTGGATTTCTGGCATAGACCATGGAGTGCTGCTCTTAGGTCAGCTATTTCTGTGCTGTTATTGCTCTTCAGTATTGAGACAGCTGACTTTGCATCTGTAAAGATAGCTATTTGCGTCTCTTTATTTTCCTCCATCAAGAGCATTTCTGCTGCAGTTTTCAGAGCCTCTACCTCCGCTTTTGAAGTTACTTGAAACTTTCCAGTTGCCACTGAATGTGTTTTTTTCACTCCATTTTTTAAATTTAGGAGAATTCCTCCTCCTCCATTCTCTACTGAATTTTTGGCTGATCCATCTGTATATGCATGGGTCCAATTGCTGCTTGGGTAATGTTCTTTTATGTAGTTTAGGGTTATTTCTCTTCTTTTCGGTTTCATGCTGAGGTTCTTTTTCTCAATACCAGGAATGTTTTCTATCATCTCAGGCAGTTGCTGCTGTCTCCAAGCTGGGAACTTGTCGTGCATTGTAAATGGTTTGACTGTTGATATGGTAAGTATGGGATCTGCCCTAATCTTTCGTTTTGCAGTTTCTACCAAGTTGCTACGCTTCAGTCTTCCCTTTCCAAAACCAATAAACCTTTTATACATAGGGTGGTCTGTCAATCTTCTAAATTTTTCTGCTTGTTGCTGGGCTTGCTATCTCTTCTATCACGCATTGGTTGTAACAAGTGATCTTTTCTAATTCATTAATAGGCGTTGTCTTCAGGCTTCCAGTTATGATTCGCATTCCTTGATTTTGGACTCTACTTATTTTGTTAAAGTTTGACTTAGCTGCTGTTGCCCAAGCTGCAATGCCATATTCCAGTACTGGCCTCACCCGTCCAGTATATAACTTCTTGAGAACTTTCTCATCTGCTCCCCACGTTGTACCAGCAAGCTTTTTCATGATTGCCATTCTTTGCCTTGCTCTTGTTCGATTTTTCTCCACCTGTGTCTTCCATGTCAGGCGACGATCAAAGGTGACTCCTAGATAGTTTGGATTTTCTTCATGGCGCAATATTTTTCCATTCAATACCAGCTTAGGTTGCTGAGTTTTAGTTGAGAGGGAGAATACTGTGCATGTTGTTTTCTCCTCACTTATCTTCACTAGCCATGATTTTGACCAGGCCTCTAGCGCTAATAGGGCTTGCTGTATTCTGCTGTTAGATGTACTAATATATTCTTCAGATGTCCATATGGCTAGGTCATCTGCAAAGGATGATGTGTGTACTCTGGCTGGAAAGTTTTCCGTGATGTCGTTTATATATGCTAGGAATAATGTTGGTGAAAGAAAATCCTCCTTGGGGGACACCTTGCTCCAACAGCATCATTTTGCTGGTTTGTCCTTGTACTTTTGTCCTGGCAGTTCTGTTCTCAAGGTAGTGGCTGATCCATTTGTACATTTTCCCATAAACATGCATTTTTTGCAGTTTTACTTTCAGTCCTTCCTTCCATACTTTATCAAATGCTTTTTCTACATCTATCCAGACCGCTAGTGTGTGCTTTTCTCTTGGAAGGCATCCTCTACTTCCTGAGCTATATAGGTTATTTGATCTTCAGTGGATCTGTACTTTCTGAATCCTGCTTGGTGAGGTGTTAAGAGTTGGTTTTCTTCCAGATGCCATGTTAGCCTGCCATTGATAATGTGTTCCATTAATTTCCTACACAGCTAAGAAGACTGATAGGTCGATAGCCATTTGGTTCTTCCAGGTTGTCATCATCTTACTCTTTTCTAAATAACGGTTCGGGTTCATACAGGCAACAATACACTGTTCGCTAGGATATAGAACATTTATTGTATAAAGTGTACAGTTGGCGCAGTGGGTAAACAGACCCGCGCTCTCTTACTCTATTACATATCACAGATAGTTAAACATCAAACATATAGTTGTCATACAACAATCTAGCACACTATCTAGCCTAAGTATATCTATGAATATCTATGAGTCCCTCTCAGGCAGGCCTTGTTGTCTCTCTCAAGTCCGTTTGTCCTCTGCCGGTCTCCGCGTGTCCTAACTCGACACGGGCGGTAACTCTGTCCGAGTTCCTGTGGACCCCGCATTAGGCGGGCCACATCAGTGTCCCCGGAATCATGGACTTGGTGACCAGCTCTTTCGAGAAGGTTCTAGATTACTGGGGTCCTGCGCGACTCAATGGTACCCCTTGGGCTGGAGTTGCAGCCCTCTACTATATATGAAAGTGAGGCGGTGACGGGGATCCCCCCCCCCCCTGATATGATTTGTTGTTGGGTAATTAGATGCGTTCTAATTCTGTCACCGAATCACATAAAGTTGGTGTTTGTAGTTTGGTGGATAGTAACCTGGTAACCTACCTACTAGCACTAAAAACTCATGTAATCTACCATAAAAACACTTCTCTCATTTGGTGCAGAGATCCCTCTGTCTCTCGTGTGCTTAAATATGCTTATCAGACCGAAGTTACGTAGCGTTTTAGTAGTTGTATTTACAACTCGCCCTTCTCATAGTACCCGAAATGGTACCCAGACAAATAACCCCTATATAAAAGAGGGTTAACAAGACCGAAGTCTTGGCTAAATAAGTACACCTTCAAATCTTGATCTGTGTGTGTATTTCTATACACTTTTACTCCCGTATGTTATATAATGCTAAATATGTAGTTACCTTGTTCTTTTATCCCCCTCAGACTACATGTGTCCTTTTTGGCTTGTTAGTGTTTTAACAAAATAAGATGATGTTTCTAATAAAGTGACTGTATTTTAAATTGATCGTGTTGAGTTTTGAGGTTTGTGTAACGTGCGTGCTGAATGTGTGGTGTAATTCCAAGCGTCACGATTTGGGATAAACCTCAATCATGTAATACTGCACTGTGTGCAATACCTGACTAGGCATTCCAAGTAGTGGTGCTTAGATGTATCCTAACTGCTAAACTAAGTATATTACAATAATTACTAAATTAAACTCAGTACTAAACTAAGTTCTACACATGTATTGACAAATTAGACAAGTCATGCACTTTTACATGGAAGACGCAGACAAATTACAATGAATACGTTTTGCGTACAATTTGTCCGCCAAGTGTATCGTTCTCTCATTTAATCCTTTCACGCAGTCATTCACTCATCTGTCATTCAAAATAGTAATTGGCTAAAATATATACTTAAAGTTGAGGTAAGCGTTATTCCCCTTAGAAAAAATGGGCTAGGCGATATTTGCCCTTTAAGAAAATACGTATTTTTTGTACGATGAATGAAAAATAGGTTATAATTTAACTAGAGACACTTGTCTAGGACGGTTATTTACCCTATGAATGGTACCGTCTGTAATATTAAAGTAGAATATGTACAAGTTACAGGTTAACACAATTTATATACATCATTAATGGAAATATAATACATATTTAATAGTAAACTAATTAATTACATAACTCCAACGATGATGTGCGCGTTGACGTCCCTTCGTTCGTGTGTTATGCCATGAATGTTAAAGTTAGTAGGGGGTGTCTCTTGAGTGTTGTCGTCGATGTTGTTCTGTTTCGGCTGTTTGCAAAGTTTTGTAGCAACAGCAAGTATGGATTGCTCTCACTGCCCCGTATAAAAATATAACATTGTTCAGAGATAGTTCACGGGTTGATATAATTGGTTAAAAAATGAACACACAGTTAATGTTTCTTGCTGAAATCGTTCTAGAGCTTAGGCATTTGATGGTATAGTTCTTACAATATAGCTCTTCACGTATGTTTATAGGTGTCGTAATTCACCAAAATCACTGAGAGTACTCTAGTTATATGTAACGGACTAAAAGTATCACATTTTATAGTGTGGCTACTGGCCAATGTGATAAGAGTCATTCTACTGGCGCATTAGTCTCCCGTGATAAAAGGTCAGCCACTATGTTATCGGTGCCCTTGATATGGCGAATTTCGAAGTCAAAGCCCTGAAGTAGAAGACACCATTTTGAACCTGTTTTTTTTGGGGGCGCCCCATGGTTAAGGACTAATAACGGCGAACTGTCTGTGAGGACCACAAAGTGGTTTCCCCAAAGAGGAACTTAGATAATCTCAATATACAGAACAATAGGCTCAAACACTCCAATTCTACTGTGGCATAACGAGTCTCACCCTTCTTTAGTTTGCGGCTCACGTAGAGAATCGGGTGTCGTACGCCATCCATTTCCCTTGCATTAAACATCCTCCTATTGCGATAGCGCTCGCATCTGTGGTCAAAATAAAGGGTAAATTTATGTTGGGTAATCGTAAGACTGGTGGATTAAAAAAAAATATGTTTCAACCTACACATTGCATTATCTAAGCTGGTACTTTTACAAATTTTTGATGGATGATCTTTAGTTAACATATCAGAAAAGACTGAGGTGATTTTCGCCCAATGTGGAATGAATTTAGAATAATAGTTAATCAGACCTAGTAAACTTCTAATCTGCTTCTTTGTGGTAGGCACTTCTAGGTTAAGGATCTTGGAAACAATTTTATCATCAGTCAACAATTTTCCTTCAAAAATTCTATGACCAAGGAATTTATTTGTGTATAGCCTATTTAAACCCTTGGAAGGTTTGATAGTAAGTCCAAAAAAGAGAGTTTTTTGGTTGAAGACTTGTTTTAGGGTGAGAAAGTGAGAAGTCATATCAGAAGAATGGACGCATATTCATCAATATAAGCAACTACATCATTAATTCCGTGTAATAACAATCTTGTTAGTCTCACAAATGGGGCCCGGTGCGTTCTTCAGGCCAAAAGGAAGATATAGCCATTCGTATAAACCGAGAGGTGTTGCGAGTGCTGTTATATGTCTACAAAAAGGGGTGTAGTGGAACTTGCCAAACCCTTTTGCTAAATCTGTCTTAAAAAATAAGGATGATTGAGCCATATCAAAAATAAGATCTTCACAACTGTTCATAGGCTCTGCATCCGTTGTTGTTCTGGTAGTTAATATTCTATAGTCGATGCACAAGCGGATTGTCTGGTCTTTCTTTTTCAAAGACAATCGGTGAAGAATATTGAGACATAGATTTTGAATAATGCCATTCCTCTCTAATTCAAAAAAATTTCTTTATCTAAATTAGATCTGTAATGGAGAGGAATAGAATATGGTCTACTTTTGACCGGTCTCAGATCAGTTAGCACAATTGAATGCGTTATTCTATCAGTGCGTCCAGGTTTGTTGGAAAAGATCGTCTTATAGTCGTCTAGGAGCGTAAAAAAATGTCCTGTCGCTGTTGTTGTGTCAAAGTGTCAGAGATATGTATGTCCTTTATACTTCCGTCGTCAGTCATAATTGGCACAGGGATTTCAGTATTGTCCATGTTTGTCTGATTTATCACAGATGCTACAGTTTGTAAATTGTCTTCAATGTCATTGTCGTCGTCGTCGAGATCGATCGTCAATATGTCGTCAAATTTGTCGTCATTGTCGATATCACAGATTGTCGGTAATGTCCAATGTCTTCGTCGTTTTCGTCGTCGTAAGAGTGTGTCTTTAAACGATGCTTCGTTTGTCGAGGTGTCATTTCGTTGGGAAATTGTCGTTTCGTCTCCGTCATCAGTTCGTCGCGTCTGTTCATTTGTCTCATTGTCCTGTCTAGAATAGTAGGGTTTTAAACCATATTTACATGGAAAAATTTTTAACTTTCCATTTAAAGAGTTTTCGTAATCTACTTCTGAAATTCTTCTAATGATTTTAAAAAAGGTCCCTCCCAAGAGGTTGACAGTAAATCTCTTTTGTCAGGTAGTAGGAGTAAAATATCCTGACCTGGATGTAGGACAATTGTTTTTGCACCTCTATTGGCGTACTGCCTGTTTTTAAAACCTTTCCCCTGTAGTGATGTTCTGGCCAATATACAAGAACGTATGATTTTGTCTCTGGTATCAGTGACCAAATCATAGGTGGAAATGGGAAGTTGGCTATCTACAGGTTGTGATATGATCTCTTATAAATGGTGAGAGGCCCTCTTGGGTTCGCTCCATACATCAATTCGAAGGGAGAGAACCCTGTACTTGATTGAGGGACTTCTCTGTATGCGAACAGCACCGTTGGGAGAAGTATGTCCCAATCGGCGGGATTTTCAGCTGTCACTTTAGATAGCATATGTTTCAGGTCCCCATTAAGCTTTTCGCAGATACCATTTGCGGCCGGTCGATAGGGACTGGTGAAACACTGCTTGATGCCTAGAAACCTTATTTACTGATTGGGTGGCATTAGATATGAACTGGGTACCTCTATCAGAAATGATTTTCTCCGGAAAGCCAAAAGGGAGAAAATATTTTGTAATATGTCCGTCACATCCTTAGAGGAGATAGATCTTAATGGCAGCATTTCGGGCCATCTTGTACATAAATCGACAAGAGTAAAAATGTACCTATTCCCCTTTTTCGATATGTGATTCAACGGACCTACTAGGTCAACTGCCACGATTTGGAAAGGCCTCGAGGCAGTTTTCGTTGATTGGACTTCTTTCTGTAGGGTTTTTTCCCTTTTTCACCAGTCTCAGACATATATCACAAGATCTACAGAAGGTTTTATATATCTTGGCAAAACTTTGGCCAATAAAAATTTGGGGGAGGACTCTAGCCCTGGTCTTTTCATACCCCATATGACCTCCAAAAGGGGAGTCATGGGCTAATTTTAGCACTTTGTCTCGATGTGTTGTGGTAACACTACTTGCTGTGTCGTGGTCTGGTTTGTTGTGTAAAAACTCGTTAAGATGTTGTTCTGTAGCCTAAATGTCCACGATGCGTTCTTAGTGACTTTTTTTTTAAGTCCTACTAATTTAAAGTATGGTGCAAGTGTTGTATCTGCTTTCTGTTCATTACCAAAAGTGATGTTAGTTGAGTTTGGCGCTACTATTTCTAATGATTCCTGCAGTTGGTCGGTGTTGGTTTTGTGGGTTGTCTGTCGTGTTATTGCGTTTGTGTGTTTTGTGTTTTGTTGCACATTTACAGGTTCGGTACTTGGTAGTTTGGTAGCATCCTCAATTTGAGGTTTTAATTCGGTCGTATCGTTTCTAGATTCGACCGCCCCTGCATTGTACACCTCGGTAAATTTTTTCTGAATTACCTCAGTGGTTGTCTCCCTTGGTATTTTGGCAGCTTGAGACAAGCAAGAATGGTTTTTTCTCTTTTTTCGTCGCTGTTTTTGTGGTGGATACCGTGTTTTTGCTCCCACTTTTTTATCTCTTTTTTTGAGCATGGATGTATGTTGGGTAAAATTTCCAAGTATAATATCCGCGACTGGATTTTTAAGGATAGCACACAATACTTGCCCAGATATGAACGGTGTTTGAATTTCGACCAAAGCAAGGGGGGATTTTCTTTTCGTACCTGAGAATGTGCGACACGTCACATGTTTGTCTGTGTAGTCTTTAGCGTCTATTAAAGTTTTCTTAACCCCACAGAGCGTTGCGCCGGAATCACGAATTAACGTGCACTTTTTGTTGTTAAACAAACCCTGTAAAAAAAAAAAAACTTGCCCGTAGATGACAAAGCAGCGTTAGCTGTTTCATTTGAAATAGGGATCGTGTGTCCACAATGTAGTGTTTTGTCAAGTTGGAACTTCGTACAGTTTTTCACTTACTGTCTGTTATGGGTTTATGATGTGTACAGCATTCCCCAAACTCGCTTTCATTGTCGTGTTGATTGTCACATTCATTCAGTGACTCAAGCTCTTCGTCAGACGACGTTTCTACTAATGCAGCATTGGCCTGTTTCAATAACTTTCGGCCTTCACAATTCTTATTATAGTGACCCCAGCTATTGCAGAAATAACATTTAATTGCTCTGTGGTAAGCCATGCGTTTAGCTGTTTGCTTCTCCACCATCTTTTTAAGGGTTGAGGGTAGGGTTTGGGGGCTTTGTCGCACATCCCGTAACTGTCGAGATGAAAATTGCAATATTGGCATTTTACTAGTTTACCGACATTGGATCGTGGTTTAAATCTACTCTCTGTTGTTTGGAGTATTTGGGGTTCACTACTGCAGCTGCTGTATCATTGTGACTTATGTTAAGCTGAAAAATATCCCTATTTGCTGTGAAAAATGCATTCCCCTTTGCCTCTATTTCCTGAATGCTCTTACAGTCCATTTGTTTTTAAAAACTTGGCAAAAGGTTTTGGGGATGGTGCTAACTATTTTTCTATTATGATAAGCTCCTTAAGTTTATCATGGCTATTGTTGGTTTTAGCCGAGTTAATCCATTTTGTGCATATGTCTTGGACTGTACTGACATAATCTTAAAGGTTTGGTTTGGTTGTGGAGATAATTTGGGAAATTGTTGTTGGTAACCTGCAGTGTCTAAAGAAAAATGTTGGAGAATGCGTTGTTTTTGGTACTCATAGTCTTTTCGCATTTCCTGTGGTATTGTTTTCTATTACTTTTAGTGGTTCAAGAGCTAAGTTTCTCATTAGGATAAATGCCCAATCTGATTTAATGATTTTATGATGAGACATGAGACACTCAAAATTTTCTAAGTAGGCGGAGATGGAATCTCCTGAACAGAAAGCCTTCACGAGACCTTTATATTTATTATATTTTTGTTCTTTTCTTTGCTTCTTAACTTATTTATTGATATTTCTGTGTTGGACTCCATTTCCATCTGTTTTAGTTTTAAACTGTGTCTCGGCATTTAATTGGGGCCCGTTTGGCGGCGGCCTCAAGTCCATCTGTTTCTCCTGAGCCTGCAATTGTATTTTCTTTTCTTCAATTTGCCCAAATTTCATTTTTTTTTTTTTTCTGCTGCAATTAGCATTTTCTTTTCTTCGGCCTCCATTTGCAATTTTTTTTTTTCGGCCCCCACTGTAATTTCTTTTCATCTGCTTGCATTTGTAATTTCTTTTCTTCGGCTTCCATTTGCAATTTCTTTTCATCTGCTTGCATTTGCAATTTCTTTTTTTCGACTTTCCCTTTGCAATTTCTTTTCATCTGCTTTCATTTGCAATTTCTTTTTTTCGGCTTCCTTTGCAGTTTCCTTTCTTCTCGTTCTATCGCTCTTTCTTCACGGGCAAAATTTTTTTGCGTGCGTTTTCTGTGCCCATTCTGACAGTTTCTCTTCTTTATAACCTAACTTTATTCCTTGCTCAATGCATTTATCTAAACTAGACATTTTGTTTTTTTACTTTTTTTGTTAAGTTTATAGAGTTAAATCCCTTAGAAAAAAATGTTTTTGTGGTCGAAAATTTTGGGAAAACCCCCAATTATTAATGTGTAAATCAAAATGCAAGGTTTGTTGGTGACAAGGTCATGAATATGCAAAGAAATCAATATGATACAAAATAATACATTGATGAAACATGAGAAGTACAGCTTAGAAGTACAATGAGTATGAGGTGAAACTTAGCTTTTAATTCAAGAGCTCCTCGATGTGGGCTTGTACACTCGTCACTGTTGGAAAAGGGTTTTATAGGTTGGACGCGGAAATTGTTGCGGAAAAAATCTGCTCGTGGAGCGAGAAATCATTAGTCACTGTCACAAAAAAAAAAAAATGTCAAAATAGTAATATGTCAAAAAAAATTGTTTACAGAATCAAAATAATGAGGCACTGTGGAGGCAATGGTGAGACATTGCCGGGGGACTCAGATTACTTCTATTTTATCGCTAGATAGCTACTAGTTTTATGTAAACTTGTAACGTTAACAATTTCTTTGATTTAAACAAATCAATGTGTTATCAACAATCAATGTGATATGATTAAATAATTAATTTTACATGGCATTTAATAAGGGTTTTTTAAAAAAACATTCTATGCCAAAACCGGAAAAAATAGCCCCCAAAAAGCCTGTCATCATCTTACTCTATCTAAATAACGGTTTGGGTTCATACAGGCAACAATACACTGTTCGCTAGGATATAGAACATTTATTGTATAAAGTGTACAGTTGGCGCAGTGGGTAAACAGACCCGCGCCTCTTATATTACATATCACAGATAGTTAAACATAAACAATAGTTGTCATACAACAATCTAGAAAACTATCTAGCCTAAGTATATCTATGAAAATCTATGAGTCCCTCTCAGGCAGGCATTTTTGTCTCTCTCAAGTCCGTTTGTCCTCTGCCGGTCTCCGCGTGTCCTAACTCGACACGGGCGGTAACTCTGTCCGAGTTCCTCGTGGACCCCGCATTAGGCGGGCCACATCAGTGTCCCCGGAATCATGGACTTGGTGACCAGCTCTTTTGAGAAGGTTTAAAATTACTCGGGTCCTGCGCGACTCAATGGTATTTCCCCCGGGGTGGAGTTGCAGCCCTCTACTATATTGAAAGTGAGGCGGTGACAAAAGGTCTTTTCCTTTCTTTTGGACTGGTTTTAGTATAGTTCCTTCCATGCCTGTGGGATATTCCCCTCTTCCAAACTGTAATTTAGGATGCTAGTAAATTTTTTTTTTGCCTTTGTGCCTGTCCCATTAGAATTTTATTTGTGATTCCATCCCTTTTTTTGGGGAGTCTTCTTTTTTTTGGGTATTTATTGCCTTCCATTTCTTCCATTTTTAGATGTGCCATAAAATATTCTGCTGCTGTCTCGTCTATCTATTTATTGTATCTGTTTATCTTTGATGCTTTCTTCTGTTCGGCTGTATTTTCAATGTGGTTTGCATGGCATAGTGTTCCATTAGGCAATTTTCAGCCTTTTTTCCTGTAAAACAAGGCATTTCCCCTTTTTTTTAATGTTATTTGTTTGTTTTTTTGGTCCTTTATTGTTCATGGCTTTCACTAGTTTCCATAGTTTTTTTCCATCCCTGTCAAAATTTTAGGTTTCTGTTTTTTTCCTCCAACAATTTTCTTGTGTTTGGGTTTACTGTTCTTTTTTATTTTGCTGAGATGGCTTGAGGAGAGGGCGTTCGCTTTTAGTTGTTTGTTCTCTTTTCTGCGGTCTTCCAAACATCTTCAACTTTGTCCTCCAAAAATTTGTATTCCTCAAATTCAGTATGGTTTGTAATTTTTCCTCGCTCCTCTTGGAATAGACTCAGTGGCCTTTTGTATTATTGCTCTGTTTAGACTTTCCACCATTTGCTTCATGTTGCCAATCGTGTATTTATGTTTTCACAATATTTGTCTGTTTAGTATTTTTTTTGTCTGTGGCACTACCTGCTAATTGGTCAAGCCATGGCGATCGATGTTGTGGAGGAGTCTCCTGTGCAGAAAGCTAAGTCTGGAGTAGAAGTGGTAATCCATCTTCTGGAGTAGAAGCTCGGTGGCATCCGCTTTGTTGAGTAGATGGAGTTTTGAGTCTTTTTCCCAGTCCTCCACTTCATCTCCTTTTTTTGTCAGTATCTGGTATCCCCATCTTTCTGAACGGCTATTAAAGTCTCCGACAACAATGCAATTTGTGAAAGTTATTTTCGTGTTTGAGAGTGTAAGATCCTTATCTCCCGGGGCAAATACAGTTTGTAAATTATTTTCACGTCCTTTATCATTATATCAACACCTATAATTTCCGTTTGGTTGTCAGAGATCACAGATACGTCGCTGCAAGGTATTGTATTTCGTGTAAGTATTACAACTCCTCCTTTGTGTCCTTCGCGGTCGAAACGTGGGGCCTGATATCCCTCGACTGAAAATGTGCGATTGGCGTTGAGGTGTGTCTCTTGAATGCATGTCACATCTATTCTATCTTTATGAAGACGCTGTGTTAGGGAGGCTTTCTTGTTAAAAATCCTTCGGCATTCCATTGTAGTATGTTGAGTGTCCGGGTGTCATGGTTTTAATGACATGTGTAAGGAAGTGTAAGCCCCGGGGTATGTAAGCGAGAGTCAGTGTAAGCATGACTGAGGAAAAGGGCAGTAAGAGACGCCACGGCTTGGCTAGTGGACGGTCAGGCAAGAATCCCGTGAAAAGAGCCACGTGATGTGGGGAAGGTAAATCAAAGGAAATATAGAAAAAAATGCATTTTTGCCTTGCTTATGGCCACAGACGTTTTGATGTGAAGGTGTAAAAAGAATACAGATAGAAAAGCAAAGCAGCCATACACATTACAACAGACATTTTCAGCAAAGAACTTAGCAAAAGTAAACATCACAGAGACAAAAACAAGACCAAACACTGCAAAGTCAGAACAAACTGAGTTTTACCCATCAGACTTTGTACCATATTTTAATAATGTTGTTAACATCACTCAACCTCATTCCTTATGTAAAGAGGTCAATACTAAACAAGAATGTGAGGAAATGAACAACACCTCAAGACTGTCGTTGGGAAAAAACTAACATTCCATGAAGGTTACTTTCAATGACACAGTATGCACTTTGTGAAACGCGACACAGGGTCCTGTCTTATCGGTCTTCGGAAGACCCTAGCTGATCCTAAAGACTACCTAGATGAGTACATCTATTGCAAAACTGTTTCAGGGACAGTAGAGAAATATCCCATGGCATGGGCCAATATAAAATCACCTTTCCTATCAGGCAGAGTAACTTGTGCTTTATTAGACAATCCATGTTGTGATTTTTTAAATTTGGAAATGTATTAAATGTGACAGACTACACAGAGTCCAAAACTCGCACAGGGCAAAAATTTAAACACCACAACAAGTACTGCCTTAACTACACCACTCATCATACAAAAACATGATGAAAAGAACAAAGTACCACACCATACCATCTCAAAAACAAGAAAAAACAGAAACTGGTGTGTATCATCACAATAAGAAAGGTGCAGAAAACAATTTCACAACAGTGAGGGAAGATCACAAATCATTATGTGACATACTATACTCCATGTACTCCCTGTTAACTACACACATAACCAAGTGCACACAGTGGATGGTTATACTTGCACTGCTCATTGTAAATACAAAAAAATGTCTTCACAGACAGTTTTATTTACTCATCATCATGACGAAACACAGATGATATTACTCATGACAAGCCAGCAAACTTTGTTACTTATATCATTGCTGTTAAACCCAAAAGTTTGTTGTTACCACTGCTAAACACTAGGTCAAATCAACTCAGACACATACTTATGCTGAACAATGTAAATCTCCAGTCGTGGAATTACTGACAAAAATCAGCAACCAATTACCCTACATTTTTTGGGAAAATATACACAAATTGCAGAAATGCATACAAACATGCACTATTACATTTCAAAACTATACAGGGTGTATTATTATTGTTTGAACTTTTTAATGTATACACACATGTACGAGTGCGGGTTTTGGAGATAGCATTCAAAATGATTTTAAACATGAAAATTGAAAATCCCCACCCTTCAAAAAAATTCTAACCGTAACCCATTTTATATCCTTAGATCCAGTAACTCCAGAGTTGCCTTGTCTGCTGTACGACTCCAGCGCTATGATACTAGCACACTCCATTGTACAGACCAACATAAACGTTTTTTCAACAAAACAGTAAGAAATCAACATGTGATTTCAGGTATCAAACAGTAAGATATATCCATATTGACTTTGTTTTCAAACGAGTATCTACAGAATCTACCTTTTGGAAATCGACGAACAACGACGACAGCTTCACAAGTACAGACATTCATTTCCGATGAGCAGTTTAATGAACCAGTTGCCAACCTACAAAATATGGCAAAGACAGTCACAGACAGACGCACCATGGCCACACTCAGAATTAAGGCCAGAAATTATTTCGTGTTTTATACGTGTGAATTCCAGCAATTTTACAAAATGAACTTACAAATTGGCCAAACTTGGTGAAAAGTCTTTAAACACTATACAGAAGGAAAAACAATATCATGGTATACAGAAGACGTCAATAATCGTATGCGAGAGAAGACATGCCAAACATTTCAGCACGGAAACGAACATTGAACACGAGTGATTTAATTACGTGTGCATAACTTCCACAGGACAAGAACGGTATCCTATGTGTGCATAAAGGCATCAATGATGTATATTTTTTTGTATATGTATTAACTGTATGACATCCAAAGTCTAATTTTATTATTATAATACTCTGTATTGTTTTTAATGTGATATGTACATATGAGCGTAAGTATAGGGGCGAATAGAATATGTTGTAATGCTGAGAATCAACGGCTGGCAATCCCAAAGCGCGATTGTCACCAAACTTGGCTTCGCGTATGCTGGATAGCCCGACGAATGACGCTTAGCAATAGTGATATAGAATTAACATCAGAGTATTGTAACCAGAAGGAATATACCAACAGGGTGATGCCAACCAAAGAGATTAATAACAACTCTCCATAACAGTAAACGAGGTGTGCTCACAAAGGGGAAAAAACTCATGGTCCGACATAAGATGAGGTAAGGGGGACTATAACATACATGAAGTATATTCGAACCATGACCACAACATTGACATAGCGTGCTCATAAAGAATCGAGTAGTGTGCATTAAATAGAGACGAGGGGAAACCCCGTCTGAATAGAGAGAAAATTTAAGAATGCTGTAAGAGGAAGTTGTAGCCTTATTTGAGGCATAAAACCCAAATTTAGAATCCTTAAACCAGCATAGCCACAATAACTATGAGATGAGAATGCACAGACAATCGATTGAGAAGTATGAAAAAGAATGTAATGTCACGGAGTGGTGGTTGAATAAAATAACGAGGTATGACAAAATAGACCCCCAAACCCGAACATTTGTCAGACCACGACAAAACCTTTAGAGAAACCTCAATACTGAAAAAGAGAGAACAATGTTTGAACTTAAACTCGGAAAAGATCAGAGTAAAAAGGGACGCAAGCGTATACTTATGATCATATAATCCCCTGACAAGGTTAGAAAGAGGAAACAAGAGTAACAACAACAAAATGTGTCACATTTCCAAGAGTAAGTGCCACATTGGTTGTGCGGGGGGAGAATGTCATGGTCTTATATGACATGTGTAAGGAAGAATGTAAGCGCCGGTATGTAAGCGAGAGTCAGTGTAAGCATGACTGAGGTAAAGGGCAGTAAGAGACGCCACGGCTTGGCTACTGGACGGTCAGGCAAGAATCCCGTGAACAGAGCCACGTGATGTGGGGAAAGGGCAACCAGGAGAGAGGGCCGTGTGTGTGAGGCAGCGAATAGAGACGGACGTGTGGAGATCTGGAGAACGCTAGAACGATAGAACGATAGTGGTTGTGAAGGATAGATGGAGATGAAAGTTGTGTAGTGATATTCGAGGAATGTACTAACTGTGATATGTGCGGGATGATGTGAAGTTGTGATTGTGAATGATCATGCGGGCGACAGTGTAAAGATCGCCATTGTGAGCTAGCGCGTGGCTGTTAGTGGGGAACGATTGTTTGAGCGTGAAGTGCGACTATGTTGTCAGCCTGTAATATATATTGTAATAAATGATTGTTCAGGAGATAGCTCCTGCCAGTTTCCGATTGCATTCATGTGTTCTTAGTAGATGTGTTGTAGATGTTGTAATTTGCCTGTCAAAGTCCAGCGAGCTAGACAGAGCTAATAAGTAGGACCTGACACGGGGTGTTTGGTCAATAGCTCTTTTTCCCACTCCCCCTGTGCCTTGACTCCACAGCACAGGGGAAGGTGACCACCAGTAGTCATGGGTGGATCCCTCGAGGCAGTGGGCCCGCACTATCACCGCCTGATGGGACTTCACGAGATTAGCACCATAACGATTAATTTTCATCTGTGGCATCATGAAATGATAAAGTTACGTTGCACTTCTTTGTCAAGCCTGTGGCTCAGTACATCCGATTTCGACAAGCATTTGTTCGGGATGCTTTCCCTAGCCTTTGACTGTCCCCAGTCTACCTACAAGGCAGCAGATTTGTACGTCTCTTCGTCTGGTCCCTCTCCCTTGACCTGTCCGACATGGGTGACCCTACCAGTAGCTGTGCTACCGTCGGCATAGCTCTTGGGGTCATTGGAACGCGCAAGCTTCTCTACCTCGTCAAGGTGGACGCAAGGCAGAGGGGGGTAATGGGTATGATGGGTAATGGGTATGATGGGTAATGGATATGATGGGTAATAGGGTATGATGGGCTAATGGGTAACTGGTCTGTCCTGTACTACTGACTTCACTTCTGCATTCATCTTCAACAACAGGTCATGGTATGATGGTAATGGGTATGATGGTAATGGGTATGATGGGTAAGTGGGTATGTTTCTTGAGGTGTTTGTTTCTTCTCTCGCTTTGAACTAGAGCGTAGTCCACGCTGGGCTAATGTTTGCATGTGGGTGAGCTTTCCCTATTACCAGTGTCTGTCACCATCAGGCAAACCCACTCTGATTTCTGGGGTACTTGTAATTTGCGTTCCCTGGTTAAGGACACGAAGTCAACATTTTGGTCCATCTGATCGGTGTAGGGGTTGAAGCCACTACCTTGGACAACTCTTCAATGATCTTAGTCCTGGGAGCTCTGGATCAACTCTGCTGATGATATTCCTCCATCTCACAGTCTCTGTACTATTGAATATCATTCTTTTTTAAAAGTGGAGGTCAAAATGGCTGAAAGGTTAACAGCGATCGCTCTTAAACTTCCAGTGTTCTGATGACTAAATAGAGGGTTCAACCCCTACACCGGTCATTTTGACTGAAATGTTGATTTCTCATCCTTGTCTTGGGGACATAAATTACAAGTACTTCAGAGGTCAGAGTGGGTTCCCCTGGCAGGGGACACCTGGTAATAGGGACAGCTAATCTACATGCAAAAAGCAGTTCACTGGAAGTAGTAGCACGTGCATGGACTATGGCTTAGTTAAAAGGAGGCGATCACAAACAGAACATGAAACAATGTGTTTAGAGTTGTCTCCACTTGACCACAATATGAAGCACGGAGATCTATTACTGAAAATACTGGAGCACAAACAAAACATTAAACAATGTGTTTAGAGTTGTCTTGACTTGACCACAATATGAAGCACGGAGATCTATTACTGAAAATACTGGAGCACAAACAGAACATTAAAAAATGTGTTTAAAGTTGTCTTGACTTGACCACAATATGAAGCACGGAGATCTATTACTGAAAATACTGGAGCACAAACAGAACATGAAACAATGTGTTTAGAGTTGTCTCCACTTGACCACAATATGAAGCACGGAGATCTATTACTGAAAATACTGGAGCACAAACAAAACATTAAACAATGTGTTTAGAGTTGTCTTGACTTGACCACAATATGAAGCACGGAGATCTATTACTGAAAATACTGGAGCACAAACAGAACATTAAAAAATGTGTTTAAAGTTGTCTTGACTTGACCACAATATGAAGCACGGAGATCTATTACTGAAAATACTGGAGCACAAACAGAACATGAAACAATGTGTTTAAAGTTGTCTTGACTTGACCACAATATGAAGCATGAAGATCAATTACTGAAAATACTGGAGCACAAAATACAGGGCAGGAGAAAGGGGACATCCAAGGAATATCATAATCATCATGTGCCATGCCGATAAGCATGGGCAGTTATGTTTCGCCATCTCACACGTTGACCTGTCGTGGATCAGTCGGTGTTCTTGTCCTGATCATACCATGTTGACAAGCCATCCAGATGTTTACTTCTCTACTTTCCCCTTGTCCCCCCCCCCCCCCCCCCTTTAATCTTGCTAGTTGTCACCAAGTTCTCCAATTTATTTATTCTCTATAACATGTCTAAAAATGTTGACTGTGTACATCTAATTTTTAATTTACGGTTTTCATTTGTTTCTTGTAGGACTTGGTCATTGGTTTTTCAGTATATTCATGGTATTTTTTGCATTTCACTCAGAATCCATATTTCGACTGCTATTAGATACATTTCAGTTTGTCTGCTCATTGTCCACGCTTCACATCCATACAAAAGTACAGGTTCAATGTAGCGGAGCAGTTAGACTTGTGCAGAGTTATAATCACATTAAACCTGGAGTGGAGGGAGTGGCCAGCAGGGGCCACGGAAGTGGAAATCCAGCAACTAATTCAGGATAATGCTCGCTCGGGTGATGTGATTAACTACACAGATGGTTAGGTGTTGAGAGGTAGTAGAAGTGCCTGAGGGTTCTTGGCAAAGGCTAATGGTCGACGTTTGGTGCAGGAGAGCCTGGCATATGCTACCACAACATCTAGCTTACGAATGGAGGTGGAGGCAGTCAGTGCAGCTCTCCGCTGGATGGAGAATACGATACACGCACACATCGTGATTGTGACTGACTCAGAAAGCATGCTGAGTAGGGTGAGGACAGGCAAGCTTCGTGCAGTGGCTTGCTTCGCTTCGGACAAATAGCTAGTGCACTTACATATCAACTATCACCCCTACTGAAACTTCCAAATATACCCATGTCCGCCAAACGACAGATAATAAACAGCATATTCACACCAACTCTATGTTACCAATCTCAAAACTGGACTTTGTCCAAATTACATCTTCGCAAAATCAACACCTACGAAATGAGATGCCTGAGGAGAGCTGCCAACTTAACAATCCGAGACCGAGTAAGAAATGCTATTATCAGACAGACTGTGGGATCAACACCTTGTGCCACATTTATTGAAAGACAGAAGATCAAGTCGTTTGGCCATGTCGTTAGAATGCAACACCAACAACTACCATCACTGGCCTTACATCAAAGATCATCTGCAACGAGACCACGAGGACGTCCAAGAAGAAAATGGATTGACTTGACGACATCAAAGACATTGTACAACCACACGGAATGACACAATCCAGTGCCGCCCACCGGTCGCTGGAACGCAAATTATTCCTCCCCACGCCGCTTGACGGCAGAAGTGGAAGATGATGATGATGATGATGATGATGATGATGATGATGATGATGATGATGATGATGATGATGTTGATGATTACTGACTCTGGGGCTGCGGCGAAATCGACACCAGCTTTTATTGTTAGTGCCTTAACTGGTCCAGGTGGTGTGCCTTCTGGGGGAACCATCAACCTGCATAGGTTCGAGGTTCCCACTGGGTGGTACTTTCACCTGTCAACAGAAGGGCAGAAAGCCGTGTATGACAAGTTACACGGTAAAATGTTCTCTTTACCAAGTTTAGGATTAGACATATCACTACACAATCTAGAGAAAGAAAGAGACAGGCTGACCATACACTGGTTGCCTATCACGATTACTCCTGAAGGAGTTTACAGAAAACGGTTGCACTGTGTTACAGGGGAGGATAAAGCTGAGGTCTTCAGGCTTAACAATGGGGCTGGTAAGTGGGGTGCACTCTGCAACCCAAAAAGTAAGTGCCCCATTACATATGAATCTACACATCCAGGGCATTACTAACAATAATCACAGAGTATTGATTACGATGCCGGGGAGAATGATCAATTGCCATCCGTCTGGTCAAGATAACCACAAATAAATGACCTAGCAAAGGACCACCGATAACACCAGCAACAGCAACAATTGGTGTACACAGTCATGAAGATTTCTCCCCTCACGTGCGAGAAGTTCATCAACTTAAAAAAAAAAAAATCGGAACTGACACCAACTTTCAATAGTCAAATCAACACACATCAAGACAGAAACACACAAGAAAACAATCCAAAAAATAAAGACTGTCGGTTTTCAAATCGTCAGCAATCCAAAGAAGAGACAACGGGCAGACAGAAGACTAATGCATCCAACTAGACATAAAATGCAGACCAAAACAAAACAAAAAATCCGGCTGCTGTGCGGGAGGAAGTACAGGCTTTTATCTTCAATAATTCTTTAGAGGATGATGCTGTCATTTACACAGTTGGATCGGTTGTTCGACGAGTGAGAAGTTTATGGACCTTAATGTCTCAAGCTTGGGGGGGGGGGGGGGGGGAATTGTGAATTAAGATTATGGTGCTTTTGCCTTGACAACAACTATCTGACAATGTAAGTCATGGCAGTAAGTAAAGTAATTACTTGGTTCTAGAGACAGACCTTCTCTCGGGCATGTTTCCCTAGTGACTCAATGAGTAAGCTCAGGAAGATAGCGATGGGGTGGGCTCGAGACACAGACCTTCTCTCGGGCATGTTTCCCTAGTGACTCAATGAGTAAGCTCAGGAAGATAGCGATGGGGTGGGCCAGAAGACAGTGGTTGGCGTCTACGAGGCGGTCACGGCTGGCAAAGATTAGTTTCATTTTCATGCCGGGGCATGCGGGTGTCCAAGAAAATGAGCAGGTTGACAGACTTGCAGGTAAGGCTACTATTGAGGGGAGGACGAGCCATTGACCAGGCTGATATACTGAATGCTCTATGACAGTAGTTCTCAACCGGTGGGACATTTTAGGGTTTCCGTTGTGGGGGGGGGGGGGGGGGGGGGTTAAGATTATTTCAAGATCGCGTTAATACAAGAACCGATTACTTGATATTGTTTTTCCCTTCATACTTTGCAGTTCTGTACGTCTCACCCTTCTGGAATTCATTTTATAGCGTAAGTAAACCAGCAAATCACGTTTTATTAGACGTATAGACTTTTTCTAGGATGTGCTATTATATTTAGCTTCTATTATTACGTATTCTGTCTAGGGTCGGGGGGATTTTTAAGGAGAAAATGCGAAAAGGGGAGGATGACGTTATGAAAATATGATGAAGGCGGCACGGGTTAACAAAAAAAGGTTGAGAACCACTGCTCTACGAGAAGTAAGTCGTTGGCAGGAACCAAGTGAAGACTGTAAATCTACATCCATGGTCAGACTGCGAGAACAGCAAATTAAAAGAGGTGTGGCCAAACAAGAACACTATGCAGGAACCAAAGAAGATTAATAAACTAACACAGAACTGTTGTCGTGAACCGCTACACGCTGCGGGATTTACTGAGGAGGGGATCTGCAAACATCAGCCAGGTGAGATATTATTAGGGACACCCACGGATGACCAGGGACGAATCTGCATATTTTTGTTTTTAATTCGCATGTCCTTTACAGGAATGGCTCTCGTCGCTTCAGAGGTCACAGATGTGAGAGGTGTATGGATATTATGCCCTGGCCATGCGGGGGTACGGGGGAATGAAAAGGCTGATAGACTAGCAGGGAATGCACCTCTTGGTGATAGTTTGCCTATGGACAAGGGGGAGGTGGTTGTGCGCTTGTGGGACCGGGTGGAAGAACAGATTGAGAACACATATGTGGAAAGAATGAGATTGCGGGGGATCGGCAGTAGCTCTGGAAGAATCTAAAATCTGAGAGGGAAGGACCAGGAGAACTTTTAATCAGATAGCGGTGGGAACGATTAGTAGTATGACTTTTCGCTGGCTGTTGAACGAGGGGATGGAGCACGTATGGGAATGTCCTGAGTGCGGTGATGTCGGTTCTTATCTCAACTCAACTCAACTTACAGGACAACACTGTCAACATCAGCATCTTTCAGCTGATTGTTGATTTCTGGCAAGATTATGCTCAGTAGTTTGCCATTGCTTTCTACATAATACAGTTAGAAAATATTATTATACATGCATACACCATTGTGAACATACATGCACCAAGAAATTACAATCATCAACCAATTTTTTACCAAAATTAGTCACTCTGCTCAAATATAATACATAAAAGAAACATAAAAATTCACAGATCACAAAGCAGTACTATCATACACCAGTACATACATTACAAATACACGACCCTCAAAACGATCACCACATTGGAAATTCATCAGGACTCTACTCCAACATACAGGTTATGTACAAAACATGACACACCCCATGCTCGTAAAAACTAACAATACACACTTTCAAACAAAATACAAACTTCTTCTATCACTCATACACCAGACCAACAGTGCAGTATTCAACACAGAAACACAAACCAAACATACACACTTCATTAGAGATATCATCACATACACCCACCAGACAGACTGTCTACCCTCCCTCTTGTCGCTGGACCAGGAGAAGGTTTTTGACAGAATGTCACACTAAATTCACACAAAGCACTAACACACTATAACATAGGACAGTATTAAGACAGTGGATACAAATCTTGTATAAAAATTCTCAAAGAAAGGTACGGTGAGTCATTTACTCACGGCCAGTTTCAGGATCACAAGATCTGTAATAAAGGGGAGTCCACTATACCAATCATGTATTCTCACACCAGAACCACTCCTAGAAGCAATCAGTGAGGACACCAACTTTAAAAGGGAACATTCATACATGAGTCTGGAGAGGGGAAAACTAATTGCTTATGCAGATGACACCGATTTCTCCCCTACAACATACACACCCATTTAAATATACTCCACAACTTCAGATAGTTTGGTAAAGAAATTGGGGTCAAAATACGATACAGAAATTTAAAATAGGGTCTGCGAAAAAGTGGAAGTACTAAGCGGATTTCACCCTGGATCTAACAGTCACAGACAACATAAAAATATATTGGATCACATTTCCATGCGATGCCAGAACACACACACACACACAGAAACATGGCATTCACTGACAACAACCAATTACAGACATTCTACATAGATACAAATACGAGATTTCAACAATTTTTGGAGAAGTGCAGTTGTAAGCAGTTCCCATCATTCCTAAGATAATATATTAGTAACAGTATTATATCCCCAAAACAAACAATCACAGACATAAGCAAACACATCAGCCATTTCACCTTCCAGCAAAATAATTTCACAGTATACAACACAAAACACGAATACAGGATACAAAACAAGGAGAACTGGCACTACAAGACTTATACACAAAAATACAAGCACTAAGAATCACCCATATAGGCACAACATCAATAAATTTAAAGTGTAGGTAATTACACCAGCCGCGAATATAATAATTCACATGTGTATAAAATTTCATTCGCAAAAAGTAAAAACACAAAAAGCAGTGTGAAAAGACACACTGTTTTGTAGGAAACAAATATACTGTTTTGTAAAAAAACCACTTTAAAAAGGAAAACATACAATTGTTGAAAATCAACATAACACTTTGCAAAAAACATGGGGAGTCAAGGAAAAGAACGCTGCAAACTCCGGTGGCTACGGGAAAGGGGCCCCCCCTAAACCGGGGGACACTAAAATTTTCCCCTTTTTTGAGGGGATGAAAACAAGTTCCCCTTTAACATGGGCGCTTGAGGCGAAAAAAAAGGGAAACAAGCCCCGGAACAAAAAGTTGATAAACCAACAACAAAAACTCTTAGGCCATGCCGGAAAGCTGGGGGGGACCGCCCTTTATTGATCCCGAGTCAGGATGTCTGTTTCCCCTGTCCCTCCATGTGGCCAAGCCCTCCATATTTTCCTTGGGGCCCTCTTGGCGTTTCCCTTCATCTTTTCGTTTCCAATAAGCTCCCAACCCCTCAAACGCCAAAAAAATTTTACTTTTTGTCTAAATTTTTAATCAGTTTACGATTTTCATTTGTCTCCTGTAGTACTTGGTCATTGGTTTTTTTTCTATCTGTCCATGGTACTCTTTGCATTTTCCTCAGAAACCACATTTCTGCAGCCATCAGATGTTTTCAGCGTGGCTGCACATTGTCCAAGTTTCACATCCATACAAAAGAACAGGCTCTATGTACCCCCTTAACACTCTTATATGGACAAAGCCTGGGTTCAAAATTTAGCGAGCGGGGAACAAAAAATATCAAAGAGACCTTACTCAAAGTAACATAAATGTGCTTTTGTATTTAAATAACTGTAGCATATTTCTATAATTTGTAAAAATTTTAAATAAATTATTAACGATTTAATGCATTATAAAAGACTTGATAATAATTTTAAATAATCTTTGAAGATTGTGTAAAAGTTACGGCTTTATTTTACAGGTGGGAAAATGTTAGAAACCATCTTTCCATTTCTAATTGATATTACATTTAAAGTCTTATATCAACGGCATCAGGAAACTTCTGGCAAACATTGTTTTTGACTTGACTGGCTTTTAAAAGGCCACAACCACCATCAAACTAATAATCTGTGTGATGTCCGTTCTTAACTCAACTCAATCAACTCACCTTCAAATTAGAGCGTAAATCCAATGTGCACTGTCACAACCAGCCCGCTCCGTGGCGAAGGGTTCAAGGACGGCAGTTCGTAGTCCCTCAAACCCGCGTTCGACATAAGCTGCTCGCGATTTGGCAGCAGACAGCCTTGCGTGTCTTTTACGAAAATGGTATGGGTGCCAGTCGTTCAGAAAGCAATGGCAAAATACTGAACGTAAACGTGCCAAGAGATCACAACAGCAACAATAATAAAAACATGCTGGTGATGACTGCGACGTCCTGTAAAGGATATGCAACTGACTAACTGTCATAACCACGGTTCATATACTCTCGATACAGAGTTGACAAACACTTTGGCAACATTGTGAATTCGCATTGTTGAAAGCATATTTTCTGACGTGTCAATTTACGCTATTTAAAAACCTGATTATTCACTATTTTTCCGCTACACTTTCAAGGACATACTGTGCGTTATTCTGTAGAATTTTTTTTTTTTTTTTTGCGCCCACTCGCTTTGAACTCAAGTGTAGCCCATACACAATATGTATAGTCGTCGTCATCATCATCATCATCATCATCATCATCATCATCATCATCATCATCATCATCATCATCATCATCATCTCTTCCACTTCTGCCGTCAAGCGTCGAGGGAGGAAAAATTTGCGTTCCAGCGCCCGGTGGGCGGCACTAGAAAGTGTCCTTCCGTGTGGCTTTCTTCTTGGACGTCCTCGTGGTCTCGTGGCAGATGATCTTTGATGTGAGGCCAGTGATGGTAGTTGCTGGTGTTGCATTCTAACGACATGGACAAACCACTTAATCTTCTGTCTTTAAATAAATGTGACACATGGTGTTGATCCCACAGTCTGTCTGATAATAGCATTTCTTACTCAGTCTCGGATTGTTAAGTTGGCAGTTCTCCTCAGGCATCTCATTTCGCAGGTGTTGATTTTGTGAATGTATAATTTGGATAAAGTCCAGGTTTGAGATTGGTAGCATAGGGTTGGTGTGAATATGCTGTTAATTATATGTCGTTTTGCGGACATGGTATATTTGGATGTTTCAGTAGGGGTGATAGTTGATATGTAAGTGCACTAGCTTTTTTACATCTGATTTCGATTTCTCTGTCCAATCTGTCCAATTTATAGTAGTGATGGACTGAATTTTGTGTGTGAATTAGCTTTCCATATTAGCAGTGTCCCTCGCCATCAGACTCCGACTTCAGAGGTACTTGTAATTTACGTCCCCAAGTCAAGGACGACAGGTCAACATTTTAGTCCAGCTGTCCGGTGTAGGGGTTGAGCCGCTTACCTCGGCATCAGCACAGCGGATGTTTAAGAACTCGCGGTTTTACCCATTCGGCCATGCGGACCTACGAATTGATATTCTAAAAGATACTGTGAGTTTTTCTGTTCAATTATTATTACCGAAAACAACAAGTTATCGATATGAATTCAAATATCATTAAATTTGCCGTTCCAGGGGACAACTACGAAGTTACGCAACTTCACCAGCCTGCTACTGTTATTTCCTCTATTACAGGTCCTGGGGCTGAGGCGAAATGTCGCCAGCTTTTATTCTTAGTGCCTTAAGTGATCCAGGAAGTGTGCGTTCTGCGGAATTTCATCGACCTGTACAGGTTCGAGGTCTCCATTAGGTGGTACTTTCACCTGGTAACAGAAGGGCAGAAAGACGTGTATGACAAGTTACACGGAAAAAAGTTCTCTTTACCAAGCCTAGGGATAGACATATCACTAAGAGCATCTAGAGAAAGGAAGAGACAGGCTGACCATTCACTGATTGCCTGTCGCGATTATTCCTGCATGAGGTAGAAAACTGGTGCACAGTGTTACAGGGGATGACAAGGGTGAGGTCTTCAGGCTGAACAATGGGGCTGACAATTGGTGGGCACTTTGCAACGCAAAAAGGATTTGCCCCATTACATACGGATCTACACATCTGAGGTTACTGACAAACACATAAAACTTAAAATCTTCAACTCTTGTGTGATTCCAGTACTAACGTATGGATGTGAGAGTTGGAAATCATCGGTAGCCTTAGATAAAAATTTAGACAATTTTGAGAACAAATGTCTTAGAAGAATTCTAAACCTCCACTGTTCAGATTTCAGAACCAATACGCAAATAAGACAAGAGACTAAGCAAGATATTATATCAAATTTTATAAGAAAACGCCGTTGGAACTTCATCTGCCATGTACTCAGAATGGACAAGACAAGACTCCCCTACCAAGCCCTCATATGGACACCGGTAGGGAAAAGAAAACGGGGAAGACCAAGAGAGACCCTGCGTAGAACCATCATCAGAGAGGGCTCATTCAACGGCCAAATAAACATCCAAGATCTACAACAGGTGGCAGCGAACCGCCAGGCATGGAGAGCCATGACTTCTGCCCTATGCGCCGCCTTGGGTTCAAGAGGAAAGACTAACTAACTAATTGATTACGATGCCGGGGAGAAACACCAACTGCCCTAAGTGTGATCAAGATAAAAAAAAAATTAGTTGCATGTCCTTTACAGGACGTAACAGTAAATCCCAGCATTTTGTGGCTATTCGTGATTCCTGGTCAAGTTCAGTAGTTTGCCACTGCTTTCTGAACGTCCCACACCCATACCATTTCGTACAAAACCAACACAGCGATAACACCAGCAGCAGCAATTAGTGAACAAAGTCAAGAAGATTACCCGCCTCTCATGCGATCAACCGCTCCGCAGACAAGAACAGAAATGACACACATTTTCAATAGTCAAATCAACACACGGGAAGACGGGAGCACAGAAGAAAACAACACATAAGAAAAAAAATGCAGACTGACGGTTTTCACATCGTTAGCAATCCAAATAACAGAAAAAAGGAAGACAGAAGACTACTGCAGTCACTAGAAAGTTCAGACACTGTCACAGATGATCTTTTACCACCTGGATCCATCCGGAAAAGAAAGAAAGAACCAAAGCATTACCGAAGATCACAACACAAGGGTAAATGAACAAGCAGAACAAGAAAAAAAAAAAGTACAAAACGAATAGGACATATACAGCATACAGACATCCTTTTTGTAGACACCGATACAAGTGACAAGAACGGGGATCAAGAAGATCCAGTTGCATAAACATCTGTAAGCCTAGACATGTCCATCGTGGAAAACAACTGACGTACGAATTTATTTTGTAATTATGTCTCTTTTATTTGTTTTACTCAAATGAAAGTGACTAATGATATGATTATTATTACTTTAAATATTTGTGGTATACGCACACAATTACAGCACATCATCACACTGATTTGCAAACACAAACCAGACTTTACACTACTACAATTAACACACTTTCAAAAACTGTCATTTACTGCACATATAGTACCTTGCGGTGTATGGCAGGAAGGGGCGGGGGGGGGGGGGGGGGGGGGGGGGTTCTTTGAGCCTGAGGAATTAAGGCCACCTGGCTAGTGCAGTCACCGCGAAATGTACAGTTTAAGATTTTCTTTTTGCTCAAACCTGCATTGTTAACAAACATATTCAAAAACATTCGCACAACAAATCACTACACAAGTAGGTCCTAGACGCTCATGCTTTAGTTTAGGCATACACAAACATATAGAGTACAATGTGTTATCCTTGCAGGGACTTCAATTTTGTAGTATCAGATGTGGATATTTTAGGGGGAGGAAGGCAGGAATAAAGACACAATTAAGGAGAGGTGACAGGAATGGAATGCACCAAATAGATATGCTGCAGAATACCATAGACACACACAATCTAACACTCGCTTTCACATACAGACACCATAATGACATTGCAATACCACACAACAATAGGACACAACACATCAGCCATATTAGACAGAATATACACTCCTGCAACACACCACGGTTGAATGTGCAGGGACTTCTTAGAATGTTCAGATCTGATGGAAGGTCATTCGATAAGTGAGCACAGCAACCCGATCTCTATCCTTACCCTGACGATACACTAACACATCGTTGGTATACGACAATGTACTACCCGGTCCTGTGATCTGCTCACCGGTGATTCTCACAGTGTAGGCACTGAACAGCACCGGAGATAATGGTGATCGCTGTGGCAGACCTGGATATATTGTTTTTGGGTTAGAAGTCCAACAGCCACATCTAAAAACTACTTTCCGTTGGAAGATGGCTGCAGCGTGTTTCTTCCAATACATCTAAGAGTCTGCAAGTAGGCGTTGTGAGCAAGCCACATGAACGAGAGGGAGAGAGAGAGAGAGAGAGAGAGAGAGAGGGGGGAGAAGGAGAGAGAGAGAGAGTAGTCACAGTCATAGCACCTGCCACCACATATCCTCTAGATATCAAATTTGGGGGGTACGGGGTGTCAGGCATTGGTAAGGATGGCTCTCATGTCCTTTCAGGACCCATCCCCCACTGGTCCAAGTCTGACACCCAGCTCGTGCCTGTGGCTCCTAATAGCTGTCAGCATGCGACAGCGGCCACCCCCCGGGCAACAGCTGTGAGAGGCTGGCTAAACCAGGCATGGGTATCCGATTTGGTGTCAAACCAAGAGGTAAACTGGGGTATGCCTACCCAGCATGTGAAGACAGGATTCGGCAGACTGCGCGGAAGAAATCATTCCTGATTCAACGGGCAAGACGGCTTTTACATGCAAAGCGTTGTGGAACGTAATGAGCACGGCAAGGCACGTAGAGCGCCCTGGTCATCCACTGCACCTGTATTCGTCTCCAATCGTCTCGACTTGTCTTGCCACTGGACTCAGATGGACTCAGGCGAGAGAGTGAGGTCGACGAATTGCGCAACTCTTCCTCACTTTAATCCAAGTCATCGCGCAAGTCATTCTTCATCCAACGTCACATATCACCTTCAAGCCCTGTGGCGATGGGCGAGCGGCAAAGCGGCAGGCGTGGGTACGCTGGCAGCCGTAGTCGCAGACCTGCACACAGGCGGCTCAGGCCATATGGTCGTCTTCTACTGACCGGAGCAGCAGTGGGATTCGGCAGCCCCCTGAGCGACTGAGCAGCCCTCTATAGGAACACACTGCTCACCTCCATAGCATGAGGAAGGGGCTAGAAAAGGTGCCCTAAACATTGTCTGCTTCATCACTACCTAACCAGCTAGCCGCGGTTGGTGGGTACCCTAACTGCGGTCGACATACAAAGAAAGATAAAACAAGCAAAGCTAAAAGAGTAAACCATATTCCCTTAACAAGTGGAACTTGGAATGTACGCACCCTACTTGACAGAGACGGCGCGTCGGGTCCAGAGAGACGAACAGCACTGATTGGGAGAGAGCTGGGCAGGTACAACATCGACATTGCAGCCTTGAGCGAGACACGACTTGCAGAAGAAGGCCAAATCTGTGAAATTGGTGCCGGCTACACATTTTTCTGGAGTGGAAGGAAAAGCGAGGAAAGACGCCAATCCGGTGTGGGATTTGCCATTAAGTCGGCCCTGGTCGGCAAATTAGCTGGATTTCCAAAGGCTATAAACGACAGGCTCATGACCATGAAGTTGCCTCTGCTGAATGGAAGGAAGCATGCAACCATTGTGAGTGTCTACGCACCAACTATGACCAACGAAGATGATGTAAAGAACAAGTTCTATGAGGACCTGCACAATGTATTAACATCTGTTCCCAAAGGAGACAAACTTATACTCCTTGGGGATTTCAATGCCAGAGTAGGCACGGACACCACCTCTTGGAGTGGCATTATTGGAAAGCATGGAGTCGGAAATTGTAACAGCAATGGACTCCGACTCCTTCAGACATGTGCCGAACATAATCTCCTGATTACGAACACAATTTACCGTCACCCCATGAGAAATAGGACATCGTGGATGCACCCTCGCTCGAAACACTGGCACCTCATTGACTATGTCATCGTCAGGAGGAGTGACAGACAAGACGTTCGAGTGACAAAATCCATGTGTGGTGCCGAATGTTGGACAGACCATCGTCTCATTGTCTCGAAAATGAACATCCACATCAGGCCACCACGGCGTCCTCAAGGGGCGAAAATGCAAACAAAGCTAAATGTCACCCGCCTAAACAGCAAGAAAATGCAGCAGTCGTTTGAAAATATGCTGGAAGACCGCCTCAAGCCCAATGCTGAAGCTAAACAAGGATACAGAAACAGAATGGAGAGCCCTAAAGGACACAATTTACAACACTGCTATGGAAATCCTGGGTCCAGCCCCCCGAAAGCATAAAGACTGGTTTGATGAAAATTCCGAAGACATCAACCAATTGCTGGCCGAGAAACATCTTCTCCTCAAGGCACATTTGAATGACCCAAAGTCAACATAAAAAAAAGATGCTTTCAAGAACATTCAGAGAGTAGTGCAGCAGAAACTTCGGCACATGCGGGACTCCTGGCTGAGCAGCAAAGCTGATGAAATTCAGGGCTTTGCTGACAGACATGATATGAAAAACTTCTACGACTCACTGAAAGCGGTCTATGGTCCTTCATCACCAGGCATAGTTCCCCTCCTCAGTGCAGATGGGGGAACATTGGTCACCGATAAGAAAGAAATCCTCCAACTGCTGGGCAGAGCATTTCAGCAAAATCTTAAATGCAACTTCCTTCTTCGATGATGAAACCATCAACTGCCTTCCTCAAGTTCCCACCAATGAGACTCTTGATGACCTGCCAACCATAGTGGAAATAAACAAAGCCATCCAGCAACTCTCCAGCGGCAAGGCACCTGGTCCTGACTCCATCCCAGCAGAGATATACAAGGCAGGTGGGCCGGTCCTAACAGAGCAGCTTCACCAAGTCTTCACAAACATATGGATGAACGAGACCATGCCACAAGATTTTAAGGACGCGTCAATAGTCCACCTTTACAAACGTAAAGGAAACCGCCAATCCTGTGACAACCACCGAGGCATCTCCTTGCTTTCAATTGCAGGGAAGATACTCGCCAGAATTCTTCTCAATCGCCTCACAGCCCATCTCGATCAAGGTCTTCTTCCTGAGAGTCAATGTGGCTTCAGAAAAGAACGTGGAACTGTTGACATGATTTTCGCTGCAAGGCAGCTGCAAGAGAAATGTCAGGAACAGAACTGCGAAATGTTCTCCACTTTCATTGACCTTACCAAGGCTTTTGATACAGTCAGCAGAGAAGGACTGTGGAAGATTATGGCAAAATATGGCTGTCCACGAAAGTTTGTCCAAATAGTGCGGCTATTTCATGACGGCATGCAGGCAAGAGTACAGGAAAATGGTGAACTGTCTGAACCCTTTCCTGTCACCAATGGAGTGAAGCAAGGATGTGTCCTGGCACCAACACTGTTCAGCCTCATGTTTTCAGCCATGTTGATGAATGCCTTCGAGAACGACAACATTGGAATAGACATCAACTACCGTATGGATGGAAAGTTATTCAATCTCAGAAGGCTGAAAGCTAAAACCAAAATTAACAGCGGCACCGTCAGAGAGCTCCTGTTTGCTGATGATTGCGCTCTATACGCCAACTCAGAGGACGGACATGCAACATAATGTTTCAGCTTTCTCACATGCCTGTGCCAACTTTGGGCTCAATATCAACTTGGAGAAGACTGTAGTTATGTACCAGCCAGCTCCAGGGAATAATCACACTGTGCCGAATATCAAAGTGAATGATCATAGACTAAGTGTTGTGGACAAATTCACCTATCTTGGCAGCACCGTGTCACAAGCTGCCACAATCGATGACGAAGTGAATGCAAGAATCTCCAAGGCCAGTGCAGCCTTTGGCAGACTGTACAAGAATGTATGGGACAGAACTGGAATAAGCCTGCAAACAAAGCTAAAAGTCTACAAAGCAGTTGTATTATCCACACTGCTATATGCTTGTGAAACCTGGACTGTTTATCAGCGACACGCTAGGAAATTAAACCACTTCCACACAGTCTGCCTAAGGAAGCTACTGAAGATTAAATGGCAAGACAAGATTCCAGACACTGAAGTCCTAGAAAGAGCATCCATGCCCAGTATCCACACTCTACTGATGAAGAATCAGATTCGCTGGGCTGGTCACTTGACTCGCATGCCAGATCACAGGCTCCCTAAACGAATTTTTTACAGCGAACTGCGTTGTGGTAAACGCTCCCAAGGTGGCCAGAGGAAACGTTTTAAAGACACTCTGAAAATTTCACTGAATGCTTTTGGAATTCATCATGACACCTGGGAGGCTGCAGCCAGAGACCGAAATTCGTGGCGTGCATCATTGCGCAAAGGTGCAGTCATATGTGAGGCAACCAGGACTGCAAGAGCTGTGAAGAAAAGGCAGGACAGAAAAACCACTGCAGGAAATCCTCCTCCAGTGACGTCAAGCATTCTTTGCCCACATTGTCAAAGAACATTTCGAGCCAAAATAGGCCTTATCAGCAATCTTAGAACCCACGGCTCCACACCTTCAACCCCACTGGATGAAATGAATGGTCATCATAATTCTTGATGGACAAACAACACAACAACAGATATCAAATTTATAATAACAACATCCCATCAAGGGACATGGCAGTCATGCGGGGCTCGTCACATCTGAACCCAAAATAACATCAAGGAATCAACAACCGGTCAGCAAGAAATTAATAGCTACCCGTTCCTTACTCACATATTGTGTTCTAATAATATCCCACCTGTCTGATGTCTGCAGTATAGCTGTACCGAACCGGATTTTGTGTATGCCTAAACTAAAGTACGAGTGTCTGAGATGTAGCTGTATGGTGATTTGTTATGCGAATGTTTCTGAATCTATGTTTGTTTCTTGTAGTAGTATAAAGTCTGGTTTGTGTTTGTATATGAGTGTGATGATCGTTTGTAATTTTGTACGTATACCACTAGATCAATTCGCACAGCAAGTCGTTTTCCAAGATGGACACGTCTAGGCTAGCAAGTCTTCCAGTAACAAATGTTTATACAAGATGGACACGTCTAGGCTAGCAAGTCTTCCAGTAACAAATGTTTATACAAGAGGATCATCTTGATCCTCGTTCTTGTCACTTGCGACGGTGTCCTCGAAGAGAATGTATTTTGTGCTGTGTATGTCTTATTCGTCTTGTACTTGTTTATCCTCTTGTTCTTCTTGTTCGTTTTCGGTTGTCTTGTGATCTTCTGTAATGTCTTTAGTACTTTCTTTCTTTTCCGGTATGGATTTAGTTGGTGAAAGATCGTCTGTGACAGTGTCTAAACTGTCTAGTGACTGCATTAGTCTTCTGTCTGCCCGTTTTCTCTTCTTTGGATTGCTGACGATTTGAAAATCGCCAGTCTTTATTTTTTGGTTTGTTTTCTTGTGTGTTTCTGTCTTGATGTGTGTTGATTTGACTATTGACAGTTGGTGTCAGTTCCGTGTTTTTATGTGGAGGAACTTCTCGCACGGGAGGGGAGACATCTTCATGACTTTGTACACCAGTTGCTGCTGCGGGTAATATCGGTGGTCGTCTGTTAGGACATTTATGTGCCCATTGGTTATTTCGACCACACGTAGGGCAATTGGTCTTTCTCCCCGGCATCGTACTCAATTTTTTAAATGCTGCATATCCCTTACAGGACCTTGCAGTCAACACCAGCATTTTTCAGCTGCTGTTGATGTTCTAGGCAAGATTACGATCAGCTGTTTGCCGTTGCTTTCTGAGCGACCGGCTCACATACCCCTGTAAGTTACCAGCGCGGCGCGAATCGCTACCGATTCTCATGCACCTGCGTTACTCAAGAGAATATACGGGATTACGGAGAAAGACGTCAACACCTACGTCAGGGAGACCGGCGTAATCAATACGCTGTGATTATTGTTAGTAATCCCAGGTGTGTGGATCCATATGTAATGTGGCACTTCCTTTTTGGGTTGCAGAGTGCACTCCACTTGCCAGCCCCATTGTTCAGCCTGAAGACCCCAGCCTTATCCTCCCCTATAACAATGTGCACCAGTTTTCTAATTCCTTCAGGAGTAATTATGAGAGGCAACCTGTGTATGATCAGCATTTCTCCTTCTGTATCTAGATTGTCTAGTGATATGTCTATTTCTAGGCTTGGTAAAGTGAACATTTTTCCGTGTAACTTGTCATACACGGCTTTCTGCCATTCTGTTGACAGGTGAAAGCACCACCTAGTGGGAACCTCGAACCTGTACAGGTTGATGATCCCCCCCAGAAGGCACACCCCCTGGACCAGTTAAGGCACTAACAATAAAAGCTGGTGTCGATATCGCCGCAGCCCCAGGGTCAGTAATAGAGCAAACTGCAGTACCAGGCTGGTTGAGTTGCTTAACTTGGTAGTGGTCCCTTGGAACGACAAATGTAGTGTTATTTGAATTCATTTCAATAATTTGTTGTTAAAAAAAAAATAATAATAATTTGTTGTTTTCGGTAATAATAATTCCAAAGAAAAACTCACAATATCCTTATAGAATATCAACTCGAAATAAAAACGCACATTATGTCTTTGAAAATTTGATTGAAAAATAGTGAATAATCCGGTTATTAAATAGCGTAAATTGACACGTCAGAAAATATGCTTCCAACAATGCGAATTCACAATGTTGCCAAAGAGTTTGTCAATTCTGTATTGAGAGTATATGAACCGTAGCTGTGACAATTAGTCAGTTACATATCCTTTACAGGACGTCGCAGTCAACACCAGCATATTTTAATTTTTACTGTTTTGATCTCTTGGCAAATTAACGTTCAGTAGTTTGCCATTGCCTGCCGAACAACCGGCACCCAAACTATTTTCGTCAAAAAGAAACGCAAGGCAGTCTGCTGCCAAATTTTCCGCCGCTGTATGTCGAACGCGGGTTTCCGGAATTATGATCTGCGTCCTTGATTCCTTCTCTTTGAGTGGGCTGGTTGTGACATTACACATGGGATTTGTGCTCTTATGTGAAGGTGATTATTGTCCAAAGGCGGTTCTCCTTTAGCAGGAGAAGTTTTTATTTACACAGGATATTAATTTGAGGGTGATTGTGGCCTTTTAAAGACCAGTCAAAAATATCATAATGTTTTAATTAAAGCTCACAATGCTCTCTCCATAGGATAAAACTTCAAATGTAATATCCAGGAGAAATAGAAAAATGGCTTCCTACATTTTCCCACAAGTAAAATATAGCCATTGCTTTTACATAATCTTACAAGATGACTTAAAATTATTATCTAATCTGTTAAGCTATATTCATCCGTTATTAATTTCTATACAAACTTTACAAATGATAAAGACAAATACTACAGTTATAAATAACAAGCATATTTATGTTACTTTAAGTAATGTCCCTTGAAATTGTATTGTCCCCTCGATTGTAAACGCAAGCGTATTCCATACACACTACTTCTATTAGTGCTGGACTGAATTTTGCCTGTGGACTTGCTTTCCCTATTACCAGTGTCCCTCACCATCAGGCGAACCCACGCCGACTTCAGAGGTACTTGTAATTTACCTCCCCAAATCAAAGACGGCCGGCTTCCTCGCCTAGAGGTTAGCGACCTTTCTCCGTAATCTCGTATACTCTCGTAAGTAACGTGACGACGGCGAGAATCAGCATGGTTCGAATCGCATTGGTAACTTACGGGGTATGTGAGCCGGCCGCTCAGAAAGCAATGGAAAACTACTGAGCGTAATCTTGCCAAGAAATCAACAATCAGCTGAAAGATGCTGATGTTGACAGCGATGTCCTGTAAAGGATATGCAAAACAAAAAACATCAAAGACGAGCGGTCAACATTTCAGTCCAACTGTCCGGTGTAGAGGCTTCTTCTTCTTCTTTCGTTCTCCTGAAATATGTCTATAACTGCAATGTTGCCTCTTATATGAATTTAACTGTCTTTGTTAGTTCACTCAGCGGTCCATAGAGTTTATCTTCCATTGGCGTCTCTCTAGGCTAAAAGGTTTACCTAGACATGTTGTAATTTGGGCAGTCTTGGAGTATGTGCTCTGCTCTCTGCGACGCCAGTCCACATGTGCACATGGCTGATTTACCAATCTTGAATTTTGTATACATGTGGTTGCGTAATCTATTGTGTCCTGTTCTGAGGCGCAGAATAATGACTTGTTCTGGTCTGTCCATAATGTGGTAATCATTTTGAGCAGGTTTTGGTGGCTTTCTGACTGATTTTCTTTTGGTGGTATGTAACGGGCACATCAGGCTGTTCTTCTTTTGCTCCATCCTTAGTCAATCGATCAGCTCTGTCGTTTTCATTTATTCCACAGTGGGATGGTATCTACTGTATGGTGACCTTACGCTGACTGCTAAGTTAAGAAAGTAGTGTCCTTAGTACTGGAAATTTCCCAGACAGGAGCTCCTCGAGTAATTTCCCAGACAGGAGCGCCTCGAGTAATTTCCCAGACAGGAGCGCCTCGAGTAATTTCCCAGACAGGAGTGACCAAGTTGTGTACCATGGCTCATATTTAGTAATTTCTCTGTTGCTATCTTCATTGCCTCAATTTCAACGTCATAGGTATGGCAGTACTTTGCAGTTGGTACTCCGTCCGTGTCCCTAGTATTATTTGGGTATTCTATGTACACTCCCGCTCCTCCATTTCGAACAGCATTTTGTGCTGACCCATCTGTGTGGACTTGGATCCAGAGGTCCTGTGGGATTTCTTCATCAAGGAAGCTGAGAGTGGCTGTTCTGCACTGCACACTGTTCTGTTCTTCCCTGAGAGTGACTGGCTGACCCTTTTATCTCCCATTCTGCCGTGGCTGGTTTACACATTAGGTCATGTTAACCGTAAGGTGTTAGGTGTCAGTCCCTATTCCAACCGCAGGATTCTGAACTAACACGTCAATCTCAACTGACTGGCTCCGCGATGTATCAACTGAAAACAGTGAGTTTTCAACTTTTGATAGCGCCCGCCGACTGGTGCCGTGGTGTCTGGGTTTTACGTTTGATCTGGACATCAAAGCTTTCTCAGACCTAGCATTACAGAAATGATGGGGCGTGCGTGGTCAAAATGTAATTTTCTCTTGTTTTCAATCTCTGTTAGTTTTTCCTTATTCCTTGGTTGGGGACTAGATTATTTTCTGGTGGACAATTATTCTTTTACTTAGAGAATGATAGAATAATTCTTGTGGGCTCTTTAATTCCTTTCAAACTAGTGTAATTCGGATGCTGCCGGGGCTGTCCCGTCACATAGCTCCCCAATTTAAGTAGGTTCAGCAATGAAGCCTACAACAGAGCCTCGGCAGCATTCAAGAATGTATCTAAGTTATCTCCCTTCTAGAACTGCCTCCAAGTCTGGGTTTCCAATATTCCTTGTGGCAGTGGGTTCTATGAGTCAAAAGGAATATCCCATGTCCATCATCCCAGGATAAATCTTGCAAATCTTTACTCCTGGTGTTGTGTCGGATATCCGGGCTATTGCTCGGTAATGTCCTGTCCTCTGGAGGTTTTACTTTTTCCCAGCCGGGAAATTGCAAAATGTATAACAAGATTCTCCTGCGCCGCAGAGAGACTGTTATTGTCCACTCAATTTCTGGCCCTTGTCCTATAAGCAGAGGAAGTGCCATCAGTGTTTTTTTTTAAAGAATTGGTCGCAGTAATGTTGCTCCATTTTCTTTTCCTCCATCGGCCAAAGATCATAATAAAATCCTTTAATCTCCTCCTTTCGGCAGGAAATGTGCTAAACATCATAATGTTGTGATGTGCCTTCAACTCATACTTGCCTCTTTCTTGGTAGGGCGTCCGTTTACTCCCTCCTGATTTAAGAGATTTCTTCCCTCGATAATTCTTTATCCAGGTGCGTTCCTCTTCAACAGAGTTCCATTTTGAATCTGTGTTTGAAAGTATAAGGCTAGTAGAAGTTGTCCAGCTTTGAGAAATCATGTTGTTCCCCAAGAACTGTGAATTTGTATCACTCCTTGTAGAAGTATACATAAACAGCTGTTCTCCCCATCCAACATTGGTTGAAGTGAAAGGTAAACAAGGTCCTGAGTGTTGAGTATACCAACCGCTCCGGTTTTGTTCCGCTGCAGAGTCCATCATTTGTGATCCCCTGTTAGCTTCAGCTGTGTTGATGATAGGTATTACCTTTATCCTGTCCAAAGAAGTATTTTCTTCTTTGTTGTTAGCAGACATGTTTATCGTCCCTGAATCAGAGTCCGTGGTATAACCTACATGAATGCTTTGTGTATCTTGAGTTTCCTTTTCGAAAGACTCCAAGATACTGACATCGTAAGAATTCTCCTCCGTGTCTTGTTTGTCCTCCATGGCCAGGCTCTCTTGTGCCAAGTCCAATTGAGGTATTCTCTCCCTGGTCTGGTTTTCTTGTGCCAAATCCAATAGAAGTGAATCATGTGGGGTGTCATTTTCAATGCCATCCCCCACCTGAGATAAGTAATTCATACTGATAATTGTTTCATCTTGTGTGGCCACATAGAAAGAAAACTGGAATCCTGTTTTACATCAATTCCAGTCTCAGTTGAATTCATTTCCACTCCTAGTTCCTCTGAACTGAAGGGATTAAGAGAATCGGGTAAAGTCCCGCCTTCGATCTCTTTAATAGTTTTCCTCAGGTCCTCCTCCTCCTGGATTTTTCTCCTTTGGGAAGTCTTAGGAAGCATCTGAGGTTGCTGGGTTGCCAATCCAGCTAATCCACTTTTATTGCAATGTAAACATTTTTCACGTTTGTGACTGTTTACTGTACGCTTGGTACATTTCCTCCGATTCCGTTTATTTTTTCGGAATTGAGGTGGGAAGCATCTGCCTTTCTGTGCGCAAGTTTTTGTTTTTCTGAGCCATGGGGATTTGCGAAGGAATGCATGCCTCTTCTTTGTGACGGTCAGCTTCCCCGCTTTCTATCAGAGTTTCGGCTTGAGTGATTGGCTTTTCCTCAATCGAGCTGGTAGATTCCTCCACGTTCAGTAATTCAATTTGCTTCTTCTTAATCTCATCTTCTTCAGCTTTGTGACGCATATCTGCTTCTAATTCTGCAAGTCTTTTCATCATTTGTTAATCTTCTTTGTCCCACCAATCCATTTCATCTCTGATAAATAGTTCTAGCTTCTCTCCTATTAAGCCGAGCCTTATGCCCCATCCTCTAGCGGACTCTAAGAAATCTGTGCGTGCATCCATGATCTCTTCTCAGCTTAAACTCAGGTAAGTGATTATATTATTACCCTACAGAGAGCTAGTCAGATTTATACTAAAGCAGGATAGTGACAAGAGGAACTGACACTGCTATGATAATGATAGTAGTGAATTTGAGTGAGAAAGTTGATGCAAAGTTGTCTCTCATACACTGAAGTAATTATGCATTATCAAATTATTCATGATTAAATCAAATGATAAAGCATGTAATCAAAAAATCATCAAATAAATCATCAATAAACTAATTAATATCACTAATTAATGTGAATATTAATTCTACAGTGGTGAATGATGTATATTAACTCATATGATATTATCCGTTATTAACTTTTTAACAAGTTATTTAAATTCTACAAACTTTCCTAGAAACAATTTCCTAAGTTACTACTTAGCAAATGTTATGAGTGAAGAATGAAAGAATGATTAATGAAAATCAGTAGTCTAGAATTTATTCTCTGATTCTCTCGTGGACGAGAATTCCTAATGTGTCAAAATCTTGCTTACGATCGAGCAAGCTATTACATTAGAAATAAATTATAACTAACTAATACTGCTTAGAATGTAAGTGAGAATGACCTAGGTTCTATCCATGGGCCAAACCAGAATAATACCAGACTAACAGATTTGAAATATGTTCATTCCTTGCAAGCGAACCAAAGTTTTCTAGGGTGTACTCCCGGTTTCTATCGCGGGCGAGCAGACCAATATGTCACCAACTAGCTGGAGGTTGATCCCAGATGGGCAACCACTCAGCCAAAATCATTTTCTCCTACTGGGGTTTAGTTCTGGGTGCAGTTTGAGATCCCTTACCTCTGTAAGATGGGACTAATTGCCACCCCAGATCCCAGAGAGAAAACATGGAACTAATGTCTTTTATGCTGATTTAAGACACCGTCCCTGATACTCAAGAAAACAGCCAAGAAGTGGCTCGTTGAAGATAGAATATATCTATATAGATTTGGCTGTACTTGGTATCCCCAGAAGTGAGAAAGGAGGAGTTAAGTTATGCAACGTAATCTGGTTACTTATGACTGCTTAGACAAAGTACCTCCCTGACATATATTCCCCCTTCTGGACAATGTGTTTGAACCCCCACTAAATGATATACTAATGTGTGTACTTGATTACGCTACACAATCATTTATAAACATTTAGAATTATACAGACAAATTGAGTTTTAAAATACAACAACTGTGTTTATTATTTCTAGTCTTGATGATCATATGATGATGATGATATTATGGTATACGTAACTTAAGAGGTCACATAGGTCATGCTTCCCCAAGTGAGACGCAGTTCACTATCAGATTGAAGGAGTCCAAATTGGTCCCTTCACAAGGCTAAGTCACTTCCTGATATGGGTTGTTGACTGTCCATTGCTCCTGAGAGATCTGGGTTACAGCTAGGAAATCCTGTCATAATACTTCGTACAGAAGTCCAACAGAACGAAATGTTAATATTTCTCCAGTAGGTATCTTAAGAATGCTATTGTAAATGCGTCTCAGGATTGTTGTCACTGCTCATAGTTTTATTCTCTCAATTCCTGGCTAGTTTCCAGGTTGGTTAATTAATATGTCCCATATTCATTAACTCCGCCATTTTTTTCCATGTAAGATGACGGGATGGATTAATTCCCAAACTCTTCTCATCCCTCCTTTCCTGTGAAGGGTATTTTCATTGGTCAATCAAATTGACCGATGCTCTGCCACATTCCTAAAACAATGAAACATGCTTCGGCGGTGATGCAGTTGCGTCATTACATTCCAATCTGCTGTTAACACCAGCCTTCCCGGGTTGCTAGCAAGAATATGTCAGCCATGTGTTCCTACTTTGCCGCGTATTGCAGTGAGGTGATAAGCATCTGGTCCTAATTGCTCCTTTGTAGTGGCAATTACAGACGTTGTCCCGGCTCCACAAAGTCTGGACTTTTACCGCATGTGTTATTTCAGACGTGTCTGGTTGACCCTCTTATCTCCCATTCTGCCGTGGCTGGTTCACACGTTAGGTCCTGTTGAACTAAGGTGTTAGGTGTCTGTCCTTATTTTAACCACAGGATTGTAAACTAACACGTCAATCTCAACTGACTGGCTCCGCGATGTATCAACGTCGTCCCCAGCCCAGATTTCACACTTTGCCGTCTTTCTCTTCCATTGTACTGAAAACAGCGAGTTTTCAACCTTTGACAGCGCCCGCCGACTGGTGCCGTGGTGTCTGGGATTTAACTTTGATCTGGACATCAAAGTTTTCTCAGACCCAGCATTACAGAAATGATGGGGCGTGCGTGGTCAAAATGTATTTTTCTCTTGTTTTCAATCTTATTGCATTTCTATCAGGTTCTGGTGGACATTTATTCTTTTAGAGAATGATAGAAAAATATTGTGGGCTCTTTAATTCCTTTTGAACTTGTGTAATTCTGATGCTGCCGGGGCTGCCCCGTCACATGTATGTACTCTGTTGTTTGTAGCTATGTGTTTACAGCTGGACAAATGAGATCAATCTTCTACTGCTTGTGTGTGTAGGAGCTGTGTGGTGTAGTTACATTGAACTGAAAAGGTGGATCAGATTGACATTGATGCATTAGGTGGTCCATTCTAGCAATATCAAGTGAAATCTCATGATAGCAGTGGCACAATTGGAAAAGATAATAAAGTGGGTGATCTGATGATGAAAAAAAATTGATTGTTGTATTTAACAATTAGATATGTAGTCACATTTAAGAAGAATGAGGCAACACAAGGATGATCATGCCAGACATCAAGGGTTACCTCAAAATAGCAGTAGTACAACTAGAGGGAATAGCAAGGTGGATAATTTGATGGAATACATTTATTATATGTAGGTTCAATTCAAATGTTATATTGCATGTGCTCATTGCTTCATGTGTTTAATATGTTGTCTTTACCATGATAATCATAGATTGTGTTTTCCATTGTTACAGGAGCGGCTGACTAGTTAGTGTCAGCAGGCCTGGGTTCTTGGTGGGATAGTAAATTGTGTCACAACTCTGTTGTTTATGTCGCGTCTTGGGGTTTATGTTGTGTAACCTATGTTTTTGTAGTGTCTTATTATCGTATGTGTTAAAGTCCTTTATCATTCTACTCAGCTACTGTTTGAAGCACCTGTTTTGTGGTACTTGGTGTACCCTGTTGTCAGGATCTTAAACCTGGCTCGTTGGACCTAACATATGTGAGACAAGTACAAGTACAAAATGATTGGACTTGACACACAATGACACTGAGTTCAATGGATTTATTTACAAGTCACATGCAATACGATCTATTTTGGCATGTGATGATCATTACTATACATATACAATACATCAGTACACTTACAGACAAAACCCACAGCTTCACAGTCTATCTCACAGGATATACAAGCACTCGACTTTCGGGCACAGAACTACACGAAGCCTTTCTCAACCCACACGTCCTGTCATGTCCGAGTTCCCAAGCCGTCTGCCGGTTTCCCCGCACAGCGCTTGCCCTGTGGATTGGCTTCACGAGGACTGCGTGCGTCTTGCTTTGTCCTTGCCTGACCGCTGATTAACACGTCAGCCAGAAACCTGTGGGCAGGTAACTGGTACTCGCCTGGCGGGCGTAACGATGTTACTGCATCCCGGTTGGAGATTATTCGCCTGGCGGGCGTAACGATGTTACTGCATCTCGGTTGGAGATATTGGAGATTATGACACCTGTTTTCTTAAGTTCTGGTGACTGAATAGGGGCCACCCTTGGTTGATATCTGATATATGCAATTTTCTGTTGTACCTGTAAGTGAATATCCCTTATTGAATGCTTTATTCAATGTGTTTGAACACAAATTGTCACCAACATTTGTAGCAGTTGATAAATAAAGAGCTATTTTTGTACTGTTTTTGATTTGTTTGTCTCTTTTAGTTTTTACAACCACTATTTTTACCACAATCTAACACCTTAATTCATTGCTTGGGCTCTAACATGGTGTTTCCTGTGTGAACATCTATAAAATAGTTTCTGTCTCTGCCCGAGACCTCGTATATCTTCTTATCTAATTACTATGATCTTTTTTTGTCGGTTGAGGCGGTGTGAGGTTCTCTCTCTTTTCACTATTTTTCTTCTTTGGCCGTAACGAAGTCAGAACTACTCTTTACCTCTTAGCACCGTAGTGAAGGAAGCATCAGTCTTTATGATTGTCTCCCTTTGTCTTTTACCATCGACTACATAAAAAAAAACATTACTTTTACGTAATCTTAGAAGATGACTTAATATTTTTAATCCACACTTTTATGCTGCGTTCAGCCGTTGTTAATTTATATAAAACCTTTACAAAAGATAGATAAATATTACAATTATTTAAATCGAATAGCACATTTATGTTCCTGTTAGTAATGTCCCTTGAAATAAATTTTCCCCCTCGCTCGATTTTGACCCCAAGCGTAGCCCATACACACTACTTCTAGTAGTGCTGGACTGAGTTTTGCCTGAGGACTAGCTGTCCCTATTACCAGCGTCCCTCGCCATCAGGCAAACCGACTCCGACTTTAGAGGTACTTAAAATGTATGTCCCCAAGTCAAGGACGAGAAATCAACATTTTAGTCCAACTGTCCGGTGTAAGAGTTGAAGCCCTTACCTCGGTATCAACACACCGGATGTGTATGAACACGTATTCTTATCCATTCGGCCATGCTGACCTCGAGTCTCTTGAAATAAGTGTTATGATGTTATATCCCTTTCGACTATTAAAATTGGATGCGTTTCCTTTAAAGTGGTTTTATTTCGTACAAAAACAGTCTCTATTTTCAAAGTGCGTTGTGTTTTTTAAATTTACGAATACATCATATGCATTCATATACACATAAGATAATATTATATTCATGGCATGGTGTAATTACCTACACATTACACATTGATGATGATATTGAGTAATCATTTGCTCTCATGCATACTAAAATCATTCAATACAAATTCTTTTATACTCCAAGCATTCTCATTCACACTTCGTTTTATTTAAACATGTTTAATGGCATCAACAAACGAATCATACATTAAACATTGCAACAAGCGTCCAATTTTACAAAGAAAATTGCAGACATATATGCGAGTCGTTTGATCGCGTGCGCACGCAAGAGAGGGAGGGAGGGGGAGAGAGAGAGAGAGAGAGGAAGAGAGAGAGACAGCGAGAGACAGAGAGAGACACAGAGAGAGAGAGAGAGAGAGAGAGAGAGAGAGAGAGAGAGAGAGAGAGAGAGAGAGCAAACTGAAACTAAGACTGAAGTTAGTTGCGATGGGTAGTAACTTCTTCACAGGCTGGATTTAATTGGGGTGGGCGGGGCTGGGGTGGAAGTTAAACTGTAACTGTTGTGTTGGTCTATGGTCGTATTTTCCACTCCAGGCTGACAAAGAAACTGACCTATGAGATACAGCCTCCCTTTTCGCTTGGTAGCTCAATGTACTTCTGTCCCTGACTGTGATAATATTTCTATGTCCCAGGTGAGAAAGAAATAAAGTGTGCTGATTCATCATGGGTATTGTAAATATGTAAATAATGGTTCTATACGCCTAAATATCTCTCTTGTTTTTAATACTGGTTCTTGGCGATCATATTAATAAACTTTTGTTGTGTGCACTCCCGTATATATGTGTGGTATTCTTTGAGTTGTAAGGAAAGAGTGAAACTAAAGATGGTAAAACACATATGATGGCAATATTACAAAGAATGGTTGATTAAAGACATTGGTACACATTAGGAATATAGAACTGTGTATGAGTGAAGGCATGAACGTTTTTATTTTGTTTGAAAAATGTGTACTGTTAGTATCATGTGTTGTACATAACCTGTGTGTTGGAGTACTGTGTTGTTGAATTTCCATTGTGGCCGATCGTTTTGACGTGCCTTGTATTTGTAATATCTGTACTGATATATGCTAGTACTGCTTTGTGATCTGTGAATTGTTTTGTTTCTCTTATGTGTTTTGTTTGAGCAGAGTGTCTAATTTTGGTAAAAACTTGGTTAATTATTGTAATGTGGTGGTGCATTTATGTTCACTATGCTGTATCCATGAATAGTTTTTTTCTACCTGTGTTATGCAGATTCGTCCCTGGTCATCCGTCTGGGTTCTAATAATATCCCACCTGTCTCATGTCTGCAGTATAGCTGTTCATGACCCGATTTTGTGTAGCCCAAACTAAAGCATGAATGTCTGAGACCTTGCTGTGTAGTGATTTGTTGTGCGAATGTTTCTGAATATATGTTTGCTTTCTTGTAGTAGTATAAAGTCTGGTGTGTGTTTCCATATGAGTTTGATGATGTGTTGTGATTGTGTACGCATACCACACATATTTAAAGTAATAATAATTATATCTCTTTGAAGGACCAAGACTAAAATTAGGAGGGTACTGATCAGAGAGTAGCTTTTTGCAGATGATGCTGCAGTTATGACCCACTCTGAGGAAGAATTGCAATGTCTACTATCTGTATTCTCCAATGCTTGTTCTGAATTTGGTTTAACAATTAGCAAAAAGAAGACACAGATTATGTCACAAGGTGCACATGAGGCACCATCAATCTTTATTGACGACGCCGAAGTAGAGATGGTAGACCATTTTACATATTTAGGATCAGTGGTAAATAGAAAATTATCCCTAGATCAGGAAATCAACATCCGGATTGGTAAGGCAGCAACAACAATGAACAGGTTAAGAAAAAGAGTCTGGGAGAACAGGAAGCTTACTGTCAAAACAAAAGTCCTTGTCTATCAAGCCTGTGTCCTTAGTACTCTTCTTTATGGCAGTGAAACCTGGACAACTTACTCACACCAAGAGAACAAGTTTAAACAGCTTTCATATGCGGTGTATGCGCAGAATTCTTGGTATTAAGTGGCAAGACAAAATCACAAATACTGAAGTATTGGAAAGATCAGGTTGTGTGACGGTTTATTCCATGCTCAGTCTTCGTAGACTTAGATGGATAGGACATCTTAGGAGGATGGATGATGGTAGAATACCAAAGGACATCTTTTTTGGATGAATTACAGATGGGTAAGAGATCTCAGGGTCGGCCTCTACTACGATACAAAGATGTGTGTAAGCGGGACATGATTGATACAGGTATTGATAATGCACATTGGGAGCAAGTCGCCGCTGAACGTGTTGCATGGAGGGCTAACATCAGAAATGGAATAAAGACAAAGGACAAAATTATTGCAGATAAGTCACACACCGAGCCTGTGAGACGTAAGATGGTGCATGATGGTGAAAATAATCACGTGTTCACATGCACCCACTGTGAACGAACATTTACAGCTCGAATTGGCCTTACCATTCACATTCGCTACCGCCATGGGTAAAAGTTAGTATGCCTTTTTGAAGCACAAACTATCGTCTGTCAAGACAGCAAGGTGCCAATGAATGAATGAAATTATATCTCTTGTCATTGTAATTTGAGTAAAATAAGAAAAGGAGATACAATCACTAGATAAATTCGCAAAGCAAGTTGTCAAGTTATTTTCGAAGATGGACATGTCCAGGCTAGGAAGTCTTCCAGTAACAAATGTTTATGCTAGTGGAACGTCTTGATCATAGTTCTTGTCACTTGCGTCGGTGTCCTTAAAGAGAGTGTCTTGTATACTGCGTGTGGCTACTTCGTCGTCTATTTGTTTCTCTTTTTGTTCTTCCTGTTCGTTTTCCTTTGTCTTGTGACTGTAGGAACTCTATTGGGGTTGGATTTAGAACTGACCAAGGATATCACCTATCTATCTTAAAAGTACCCAACTGGTGATTCTGCAGACTCCTTGGACCCAAGGATTATAACACATGCACAGGGCTGTCACCCTAGACTGGTTCTCAAAACATAACTCATCTCTCTTTTTCCCCATTTAATTAACGCAAAACAACACACCACACAACACACAACCTAGAATAGAGTTCCATTGTACAGATAAGGTAGGCTACCAGCACGACAAGTAGGATTGCGCAGAAGTTCAGAAGGGTCTTAACAGGTTCGTCATAGAAGGGGACTTTAGTGTATCTGTCCGTCACGTCGGTTACACACACACACACACACACACACACACACACACACACACACTTCATCTGGTTCGATGATAGTCTATCCAGGAATCCTCCAGGTTATCGACAGTTCTGCACTCCACTTGGATCACTTCTGGTTAGCTTTCTGATTTTTCCTCTTTTGAGGCTAAGCTGGATGCTGATTCAACCTTTGAGGTTGAGAGTTCAGCAGTTCGTAAAGATCTTCACTATCACTGCTCTTGCTATTAAGCCATTTTCTCAGGTTCCTAGTGATATTTGTTAACTGATCGACCTTAGTTCGATGATATGGAATGTTCGTAGTCCTATTTCCAAGTCTGTGCAAGGAGGCAGGAGGGATTTGGCAATTGTCTTTGATAATACTTGTGCCTCACAGTCACCTGGGGATAATTAGAATCTATGGATATTCCCCAAAGACCTTGATGCAGTCCTTCATTGGAGATTCAGGATTATCAGGATTACATGACATTGGGCTTAACGACTGTTGACATCCAAACATGGAATAAGTATTGATCAACTTCACACCTTCCGTGTCCCAAACCTTTGATAGAATGGTGGGTTAGCGTCCAGTAACTTCTTCAATTAGATATATTCTTCATGAACGTACCATGCCTGATAGTTGTCTAAACATAATCTTCCCTTAGGGGAGCTGTGAATATATACAGAACCTCAGGGTAGTATATGGCTTAACTCAACTTTAATATGACAGTATCACCCCCCCCCCCCCCCCTTTGTATGCCCATACTGTTATTGATAATTGACATAATTATGTGCCCCTTTTTTGCCCAAAACGTTTTTGTAGCATGTTACTTGAGAGATTGAAAAAGTCGATGTATGAAAGGCTCAGAGAAGAACAAGCCGGCTTCAGACCAAAACGGTCTTGTATAGACCACATTTTCACCCTCTGAATAATTATTGAATACTCCGTAGAATTCCAGTCGAAATTAATCACCAACTTTGTCGACCTTCGAAAAGCCTTCGACAGTATCCACCGTCCTTCATTTTGGAACCTATTTAACATCTATGGTTTCCCTACCAAATATACCAACATCATAAAATCTTTCTACAAAGAGACACCTTGGTGCGTGAGAACGAATCAGGCAACTCTGACTGGTTCTCAGTGGAGACGGGAGTGAAACAGGGTTGTGTCTTGTCATCGATGCCCTTTGGAATAGCTATCGATTGGGTCATGCGCAAATGCACAAGCAACACAATTGGGGGTATCCATTGTGTTGACAAAATTATAGATGACCTGGACTTTGCCGACGACATAGTGCTTTTGTGTTCAACACACCCAGATGCCCAAGAGAAAATAAACCATCTCCAAAATGTTTCAGGACAAATTGGTCTCCAGATTAACACCACAAAGACAAAAACTATTGATCTCACCAACAGTTCAGACGACACCAAATTAAACAACCATGTTCTTGAAAAAGTCAACAGCTTCACAAAACTAGGAAGCAAAATGTCTTCTACAGGGAACTCAACACCAGAAATATTATCTAGAATCGCACTGGCATCTGGTGCATTCAATAAACTGTCAAACATCTGGAAGTCAAAGACACTCAGCAAACATACGAATACTTAAAATCTTCAATTCTTGTGTGATTCCAGTGCTAACGTATGGATGTGAGAGTTGGAAATCAACGGTAGCTTTAGATAAAAAATTAGACAATTTTGAGAACAAATGTCTTAGAAGAATTCTAAACCTCCACTGGACAGATTTCAAAACCAATGCGCAAATAAGACAAGAGACTAAGCAAGACACTGTATCCAATTTTATAAGAAAACGCCGTTGGAACTACATCGGCCATGTACTCAGAATGGACAAGACAAGAATCCCCAACAAGCCCTCTTATGGTCACCAGTAGAGAAAAGAAAACGGGGAAGACCAAGAGAGACCCTGCGTAGAACCATCATTCAGAGAAGGCTCATGCAACGACCAAGTGAACATCCAGGATCTACAACAGGTAGCAGCGAACCGCTAGACATGGAGCGCCATGACTTCTGCCCTATGCGCCGCCTTAGGCCCAAGAGGAAAAACTAACTAACTAACTAACTAACTGACTGACTGACTGACTGACTGACTGAATGACTGACTGACTGACTGACTGACTGACTGACTAACTACCTATAATTAGCATTATACCCAAAGATTCTGGTGTTCTGAACAAGAACTTAACTTGGACCAAGAAATGTCCCGTTTTTGTCTTTGATCTGGATGGGAGAAGCAGAGTTCGCTGTCATCATGAGTTATGGGTTGTACCCTGGTTTAGTGTAATATTCTTGCCCCATTTTACCGTTCAGTACATTTATGGTTCACCCCCATAGTTTACCTTTGCCTTCTTCATTAAGTTAATTAATGCGAGGGTTTTATTTCCCATCCCTTTTAGTGGGTTGGTAAAGCATTACTGCAAGTTTTACAGAATATAGATAGGTATCACAGATGTTTCCATTATTAGCTAGTAAGTTATATGATTGCTCTAGTGTGGGTCTTCAGTATATAGAAATAGAGTTCCCTATCTTTCTATATAAAAGTCTGTCTGGTAAACAGAGCTACTGTATTTGACAGGGAACGTGCTTCATAGCTTCAGTGCGTCACCCCATCTGGCACCTGATATTGAATGTAGCAAGTCAGCGAATTATGCCGAGTCTGGTTTTATTTTGAAGCTTATGGGATTATGAAGCTCGTTTCCTATATTCCCATTCGATTAATCCCATTGTCAGCTCATTCCTTAATGGTTATGCTCTATGATGGTCTCAGGTTCAGCTACGGTGTAGTTTATTTATAATGGGTCACAGGCATGCTAACAGCACAGCCGGTCGTGACGTCATCCGCGTTTGCTACTTCAGACCAGCTGTTAGAACGTTGGTGTGTGATCTTTCGTTTAGCACCGAATGCCTTTATTTAAAGTAGGCTGGAGCTGTTCGGATGAATGGCTCATATCACTTAACTTTCAGATTTGGTTCCAAACCGTCCGATTTGAAGCACAATCTGACACACACACACCACGCACGCACTTACACACACACGCAACGACCCCCCCCCCCCCCCCCCCCTCAAAGCAGCAGCAGCCAACACCGCCGATTGGTCCACAACAATGCCAACGGGGATGCGGAGTTAAGACAATCTCGGCTCGTCCGGGATTTCCCTGAATTTGTAAATTCGTTTTAGTTCCCGTGCATTTTCTGTACCTAATTGTTGGTTAATAATAAGGTTCACCCCGTGATTAGTGATTGATTGATTGATTGATTGATTTAGGAACCGACATCACAGCATTCGGGACATTCCCATAAGCGCTCCGTCTCCATCCTCAGCAGCCAGCGAAGAGTTCCAACACTAATAGTTCCAGTAGCAATCTGATTGTATGTCCGTCTCGCCTTTCCTCCGAGCGCCGAGCGTCGGCCAGATTCCCTCGTCACACCTCGTTGTCTCATTCTTACCAGACCATGGTGCTCCATCTGCTCCTCCGAGGTGTACACCTGCTCCCACAAGGCCGCAACCACGTCTGCCTTGTCATGCATCAATACTCCACCAAATTTTGCCGAGCCAGCCAATCTGTCCGCCTGTTCATTCCCCAGCACACCGGCATGCCCAGGAGAAAAGATCCAGGTGATGCTTACTACCCGTGACCTCCGAAGCGAAGCAAGCCACTCTGCACGAAGCCTACCTGTTCTCACCCTTCTCAGCATGCTTTCTGAGTCAGTTACAATCACAATGTGTGTATGTATCGTGTTTTCTATCCAGCGGAAAGCCGCACTGACCGCCTCCACCTCCATTCTTAAGCTAGATGTAGTGTTATCATACGCCAGGCTCTCCTGCACCAAACGCCGACCATTAGTTTTTGCCAAGAAACTCCAGGCACTTCTCCTACCTCTCAACACTGACCCATCCGTGTAGAAAATCACATCACCCGGGCTTGAATTTTCCTGAATAGTTGCTGAATTTCCACTTCCGTGGCCCCCGCTGGCCACTCCCTGCACTCCCGGTTCAATGTTATTACAACTCTGCACAAGTCTGACTGCACAGCTGGCACTCTGACCCACTCCTCTCCTCGCCTGATGTTCTCCAAGGGGCACACCTGTCTGATCGTATCCTCCGCCTGAGCCATCCATGATTTCCCTCTTATCAGTCTCTGACCCTTAACTACGTCCAGCGCCTCATGCAACGGGTGATCTGTGTCTGCAGCTACTCTGAGGTATGCCTTCGCTTGCATCACCTTGTGCCTACCAGCAACAGTAGGAAGACCAAGGATGTAACGCATACACACTACTGGAGTGTCTCTGGTGCATCCCAGAATGACCCGCATCGCTTCATTCTGTATGCGCTCTAATTTCACCAGCTGACTCTTTGAGACAGTGAGCATTCCTAGTCCATAATCAATCACTGAGAGGATCAAGTGCTGGTATAGTGTGAAGAGCATTCTCTGCTCTGTGTCCATTGCAGCCATAGTTTTAAGTGCATTGAGTCCCTTTTGAGATCTTGTCACAACATGGTCCTTGAAGGACAGACTCCTGTCAAATGTGATTCCCAGATACTTCAGTTTGTTCTCTCTATTGACGCTTCTACCATCTATCGTGAGGCTTGGGGTATCATCTCTCACAATCCTATTGTCCAGAGAGCACCACAACACCGCCACCTTTTCCGGGTTGATGACAGCACTCATTTCAGTGCACCAGTCAATCACTTTGTCCACTGTCACCTGTAGCTCCTGGGCTGTTTGATCCCTATTTCTCCCCTGCCTGTATGCAAGAATATCATCTGCAAATGTTAGAATCCTTCCAACCCCTGGTGCTTCTAGGTATGCAATCTTGCTCGTATACACATTAAAGAGCACCGTGATTAGTGAGAAGTTAGGGAATCTCAATTTTCTCCACTAATTGCCATCTGTCTTAACCTTCAAGAAAGATCTATGCTAATGAGATTTTACAGTGAATCAAGTTGAATTGGCTTATGGGAACCCCTATTGGTCACAGGTACATAGTAGTTAGGACCAATATTGCTTACTATTCTGCTTCAAGCTTTAATTTACGAAAAGCGGAGAGAGACTGCCAGGCAATTGTGTCATAGTGACCTTCTGAAATGTCTTTAGTTCTTTCTTTCTTTTCCAGTATGGATCTAGCTGATGAAAGATCGCGTGTGACAGTATCTATACTGTCTAGTGACAGCAGTCGTCTTCTGTCTGAACGTTTTCTCTTCTTTGGATTACTGACGATTTGAAAACCGTCATAGTCTTCATTTTTTAGATTGTTTTCTTGTGTGTTGTTTTCTTGTGTGTCCCTGTCTTCTTGTGTGTCTATTTGAATATTAAACCGGGATTTGTTTTCACGTGGACTTCTAGTAATAACATTTCCCCGTCTCTGGATAGTTAGATCAGACGCCCGTGTGTATTGTTGCTCACGTAAACAATCCCTTGGCAGTTGGAAGTCGAAAAAGAGTAGCCTAACGGCGCTGCCCGGGCAAAATGTCGAGGTAAACATCTACCCAAGCATTTTCAAGATCCTCGCCGGTGCTACGGAGTTCGTGCACTGAGCTCAGTTTCTCCAGACTCAGATTTGAATTAGGAGGAGAACGGAGCACATATGGTTTGCACCCGTGTGCCGTGATGTTGATCTATCGACTAAACTAAACTAAACTAAACTAGACTATTAAACGTGTGAATCAGTTCTGTTCTTTTCTGTGGAGGAGTTTCTCGCATGAAAGACGGGAAATCTTCTTTACTGTGTACACCAATTGCTTCTGTTGGTGTTATCAGTGGTCGTCTGCTGGGACATGTATTTGCTCAGTGGTTATCTTGACCACACGTAGGGCAATTGGCCTTTCTCCCGGCATCGTAATCAATACGCTGTGATTATTGTTAATAACCCCATGTGGTTAGATCCGTATGTAATGTAATGGGGCACTTCCTTTTTGGGTTGCAGAGTGCACCCCACTTTCCAGCCCCATTGTTCAGCCTGAAGACCCCAGCCTTATCCTCCCCTGTAAAACTGTGCACCAGTTTTCTAACTCCTTCAGGGGTAATCATGACAGGCAACTAGTGTGCGGTCAGCCTGTCTCTTTCTTTCTCTAGATTGTCTAGTGATATATCTACCCCTAGGCTTGGTAAAGTGAATTGTGTTCCGTGTAACTTGTCATACATGGGTTTCTGCCCCTCTGTTGACAGGTGAAAGTACCACCTAGTGGGAACCTCGAACCTGTGCAGGTCGATGATTCCCCCAGAAGGCACACCTCCTGGACCAGTTAAGGCACTGACAATAAAAGCTGGTGTCGATCTCGCCGCAGCCCCAGGATCATTAATAGAGTAAACTACAGTACCAGGCTGGTGAAGGTGGTTACCTTCGTGGTCGTTCCTTGGAACGGCAAATGTAGCGATGTTTGGATTCATATTAATAATTTGTTGTTTTCGGTAATAATAATTCCAAAGAAAAACTCACAATATCTTTTAGAATATCAATTCCAAATAAAAACGCACAATATGCCCTTGAAAACGTAGTTGAAAAATAGTGTCTAATCCGGTATTTAAATAGCGTACATTGAATCGTCAGAACATTCCACCAAAAGAAAAGAATGACCAAATCAGTCAGAAGGCCACCAAACCCTACTCAAGACGACTACCACGTTATGGAAAGACCAGAACAAGTCATTATTCTGCGCCTCAGAATAGGGCACAATAGATTACGCAACCACATGTATACAAAATTCAAGATTGTTGACTCAGCCATGTGCACATGTGGTTTGGCGTCGCAGACAGCAGAGCACATACTCCAAGACTGCCCAAAATATAACATATCTAGGCAAACCTTCTGGCCTAGAGAGACAACAGTGGAAGATAAACTCTATGGACCTCTGAGTGAACTAAAAAAGACTGTTAGATTCATACAAGAGACAACATTGCAGTTATAAACATATTTCAAGCGAACGAAAGAAAAGACACGTCAGAAAATATGCTTCCAACAATGCGAATTCACAATTTTATCGAGAACTAGCTGACCCTGCCCGGCTTCGCCCAGTCACTGGTGGGGAGCATCTCATTTAATTCATATAAGTAGTCATATAAGTTCTCGTTCCCGTTACCGACTGTCTGTCCGTCTGTCTGTCTGTCTGTCTGTCTGTCTGACCCGGCCCGGCATTGCCCAGTTCCTGGTGTGGAGCATCTCATTTAATTCATATAAGTAGTCATATAAGTTCCCGACTATCTGTCTGTCTGTCTGTCTGTCTGTCTGTCTGTCTGTCTGTCTGTATGTCTGTCTGTCTGTCTATCTGTCTGCCTGACCCTGTCCGGCTTCGCCCAGTCCCTGGTGGGGAGCATCTCATTTAATTCACATAAGTAGTCATATAAGTTCTCATTAAATTCATACAACAAAAAAAGTAACTTAAAAGAATGTCCTTCCAGACACCATCCATTAATTTTAATGAAAACGCTTGCTAATCACCTGCATGACTACAGTAACTTCTTAAGCAAATAAAGATGAGTTACAATGTTATGCATTGTGCATTATTTTTATGAAAACTTTGAAAATGCCTTACAGTTTGTATCATTATTTATTATAACTCATATGCCGGTACATAACTATGGACACAGAGTTTATAAATCTTTGAAAACGATGCCACAATATGACTATAAGTTATACAGAAAAGTTATGCCCCTTGAAATAACTTTTACGGAGTTAGGTCCCCTGAAATATATGAAATTATAATGAAAAATGAAAAATGAAATAATACTGAGTAAGCAGGCGATTTCACACTAAAAAACTATGACAGTTGACAGCTCTGGACTGAAAGGAAGGCGTGTAGAAAATTTCATCTCAATCGGATGGGCCGTTCGCGAGCGCACAAAGGACATACGGACAGACAGACATACGATCCTTATTTATATATAAGACTAGCTGACCCTGCCCGGCTTCGCCCAGTCACTGGTGGGGAGCATCTCATTTAATTCATATAAGTAGTCATATAAGTTCTCGTTCCCGTTACCGACTGTCTGTCTGTCTGTCTGTCTGTCTGTCTGTCTGTCTGTCTGTCTGTCTGTCTGTCTGTCTGTCTGTCTGTCTGACCCGGCCCGGCATTGCCCAGCTCCTGGTGTAGAGCATCTCATTTAATTCATATAAGTAGTCATATAAGTTCCCGTTCCCGTTACCGACTATCTGTCTGTCTGTCTGTCTGTCTGTCTGTCTGTCTGTCTGTCTGTCTGTCTATCTGTCTGCCTGACCCTGTCCGGCTTCGCCCAGTCCCTGGTGGGGAGCATCTCATTTAATTCATATAAGTAGTCATATAAGTTCTCATTAAATTCATACAACAAAAAAAGTAACTTAAAAGAATGTCCTTCCACACACCATCCATTATTTTTAATGAAAACGCTTGCTAATCACCTGCATGACTACAGTAACTTCTTAAGCAAATAAAGATGAGTTACTTATGATGGCATATTAGCAACTAAAATGTTACATTTTCAATTTTTATAACCATTGCCGGTTTCATGGACACAGAGAATAAACTTAAAAGATGCCAAAAATACATAGAAACAAATTTGGGCCTTGAAAAACTTTAGGAAGTTAGCCCCTGAAAAAAAGATTTAATTAAAAGAAAAATTGAGTAAAACAATTTCAACAAAAAAAAAGACACTAAGAAAAAGCTTAAAAATACCTGACAGCTTACCTCCCAGTAAACTGTGCACCAGTTTCTAACTCCTTCAGGGGTAATCATGACAGGCAATTAGTGTGCGGTCAGCCTGTCTCTTTCTTTCTCTAGATTGTCTAGTGATATATCTACCCCTAGGCTTGGTAAAGTGAACTTGTGTTCCGTGTAACTTGTCATACACGGGTTTCTGTCCTTCTGTTGACAGGTGAAAGTACCACCTAGTGGGAACCTCGAACCTGTGCAGGTCGATGATTCCCCCAGAAGGCACACCTCCTGGACCAGTTAAGGCACTAACAATAAAAGCTGGTGTCGATCTCGCCGCAGCCCCAGGATCATTAATAGAAGCAAACTACAGTACCAGGCTGGTGAAGGTGGTTACCTTCGTAGGTCGTTCCTTGGAACGGCAAATGTAGCGATGTTTGGATTCATATTAATAATTTGTTGTTTTCGGTAATAATAATTCCAAAGAAAAACTCACAATATCTTTTAGAATATCAATTCCAAATAAAACCGCACAATATGCCCTTGAAAACTTAGTTGAAAAATAGTGACTAATCCGGTATTTAAATAGCGTAAATTGACACGTCAGAACATTCCACCAAAAGAAAAGAATGATCAAATCAGTCAGAAGGCCACCAAACCCTACTCAAGACGACTACCACGTTATGGAAAGACCAGAACAAGTCATTATTTTGCGCCTCAGAATAGGGCACAATAGATTACGCAACCACATATATACAAAATTCAAGATTGTTGACTCAGCCATGTTCACATGTGGTTTGGCGTCGCAGACAGCAGAGCACATACTCCAGGATTGCCCAAACTACAACATATCCTAGGCGAACCTTCTGGTCTAGAGAGACAACAGTGGAAGATAAACTCTATGGACCTCTGAGTGAACTAAAAAAGACTGTTAGATTCATACAAGAGACAACATTGCAGTTATAAACATATTTCAAGCGAACGAAAGAAAAGACACGTCAGAAAATATGCTTCCAACAATGCGAACTCACAATTTTGCCAAAGTGTTTGTCAACTCTGTATCGAGAATATATGAACCGTGGTTGTGACAGTTAGTCAGTTGCATATCCTTTACAGGACGTCGCAGTCAACACCAGCATATTTTTAGTTTTGCTGTTGTGATCTCTTGGCAAATTTACGTTCAGTAGTTTGCCATTGCTTTTTGAACGACCGGCACCCAAACCATTTTCGTAAAACAGAAAAACAAGGCGGTCTGTTGCCAAATCGCTCGCAGCTGTATGTCGAACGCGGGTTTGCGGGATTGAGAACTGCGTCCTTGAACCCTTCGCCACGGAGCGGGCTGGTTGTGACAGTGCACATGGGATTTTCGCTCTTATGTGAAGGTGATTATTGTCCAAAAGCGGTTCTCCTTTATCAGGAGAAGTATTTACTCACACAGAGTTATTAGTTGCATGGTGGTTGTGGCCTTTTAAAAGCCAGTCAAAAATAAAGTCGTTTCGAATAGTTGACAGTATTAAATGCATTGAAAGAATAAAACATTGAATGTAATATCAAGTAGAAATACAAAGATGGCTTCAAACATTTTCCCACTTGTAAAATAGAGCCATAATTTCTACACAATCTTTGAAGATTATTTAAAATTCTTATTAAGTCTTTTATACGGCATTCAATCTTGTTAATTTATATAAAGACTTTACAAAATATAAGAAATGTACTATAATTATTTAAATCAAAAAGCACATTTATGTTACTTTGAGTAATGTCCCTTTGATATTTTTTGTTCCCCCTTCGCTAGATTTTGAACCCAGGCCATGCCCATATAAGAGTGTTGAGGGGGTACATAGATCCTGTTCTTTTGTATGGATGTGAAACTTGGACAATGTGCAGTCAAGCTGAAAAACATTTGATGGCTACAGAAATGTGGTTTCTGAGGAAAATGCAAAGAAGTACCATGGACAGATAGAAAAACCAATGATCAAGTACTACAGGAGACAAATGAAAATCGTAAATTGATTAGAGAAATTAGACGTAGACATGTTATGAGAAGAAATGGATTGGAGAACTTATTGACAACTGGCAAGATCGAGGGGAACAGACCAAGAGGAAGACCGAGAGGAAAATACCTGGATGGCTTGGCCACATGGCATGGACGAGACAGGAACACTGAGCTGATCCACGACTCTGGTGATCGAGTGAAATGGCTGGTAATGACCGCCCACGCTTTCCGGCATGGCACATGATTGATTGATTGATTGTAGTCCATACACACTATTTCTAGTAGTGCATGTGGGCTTGCTTTCCCTAATACCAGTGTCTTTCGCCATCAAGCGAACCCACTCCGACTTCAGAGGAACTTGTAATTTACATTCCCAAATCAAGGACGAGAGGTCAACATTTTAGTCCGACTGTCCGGTGTAGGGGTTGAAGCCCTTACCTCGGCATCAGCACACCGGATGTTTAAGAACATGCGTTCTTTTCCATTCAGCCATGCTGACCCTCATGTCCCTTGAAATAAGTGTTATGTTGTTATGTCCCTTTCGACTATTACAATTGGATGTGTTCCTTGTAAAGTGGTTTTATTTACAAAACAGTATATTTTGTTTACCTACAAATCAGTCTGTATTTTCACAGTGCGTTGTGTGCTTTTATACATTTTGCGAATGCAACATATACATTCATATACACATATGATAATATTATATTCTCGGCGTGGTTGAATCACCTAGACATTACTTATTGATGATGTGCCCTATATTGTTGATTCTTAGTGCTTGTACTTTTGTGTATAAGTCTTGTAGTGCCAGTTCTCCTTGTTTCGTATCCTGTATTAGTGTTTTGTGTTGTATACTGTGAATTATTTTGCTGAAGGTGAAATGTCTGATGTCTTTGCTTATGTCTGTGATTGTTTGTTTTGGGGGATATAACACTGTACCTAATTATATTATCATTGTTTGTTTTGGGGATATAACACTGTACCTAAATATATTATCATTGCTTGTTTTGGGGATATAACACTGTACCTAAATATATTATCATTGTTTGTTTTGGGGATATAACACTGTACCTAAATATATTATCATTGTTTGTTTTGGGGATATAACACTGTACCTAAATATATTATCATTGTTTGTTTTGGGGATATAACACTGTACCTAAATATATTATCATTGTTTGTTTTGGGGATATAACACTGTACCTAAATATATTATCATTGTTTGTTTTGGGGATCTAACACTGTACCTAAATATATTATCTTAGAATGATGGAACTGCTTACAACTGAACTTCTCCCAAAAATTGTTGATATCTTGTATTTGTATCTATGTAGAATGTCTGTAATTTGTTTTGTCAGTGAATGCCATGTTTCTGTGTGTGTTTTTCTGGCATCGCATGGAAATGTGATCCAATATATTTTTATGTTGTCTGTGACTGTTAGATCCAGGGGGAAATCCGCTTTATTCTTCCACTTTTCCAGACCCGTTATATTAAATTTCTGTATGCGTATTTTGACCCCAATTTCTTCACCAAACTATCTGACGTTGTGGAGTATATTTACTATGGATGTGTATGTTGTAGGGGAGAAAGCGGTGTCATCTGCATAAGCAATTAGTTTTCGCTCTCCAGACTCATGTATGAATATTCCTTTAATGTTGGTGTCCTCACTGATTGCTTCTAGGAGTGGTTCTAGTGTGAGTACATACATGATTGGTGATAGTGGACTCCCGTTTATTACAGATCTTGTGATCCTGAAACTGGCAGTGAGTAAATGACTCACCAGTACCTTACTTTGAGAATTTGTATACAAGATTTGTATCCACTGTCTATAATACTGTCCTATGTTATAGTGTGTTAGTGCTTTGTGTGAATATTAGTGTGACATTCTGTCAAAAACCTTCTCCTGGTCCAGCGACAAGAGGGAGGGTAGACAGTCTGTCTGGTGGGTGTATGTGATGATATCTCTAATGAAGTGTGTATGTTTGGTGTATGTTTCTGTGTTGAATACTGCACTATTGGTCTGGGTGTATGAGTGATAGCAAGAACGTTTGTATTTTGTTTGAAAGTGTATATTGTTAGTTTATACGAGCATGAGGTGAGTCATGTTTTGTACATAATCTGTATGTTGGAGTAGGGTCCTGATGAATTTCCAATGTTGTGATCTTTTTGAGAGCCGTGTATTTGTAATATATGTACTGGTGTATGCTAGTACTGCTTTGTGATCTGTGAATGTTTATGTTTGTTGTATGTATTTTATTTGAGAAGAGTGACTAATTTTGTTAAACAATTGGTTGATTATTGTAATTTCTTAGTGCATGTATGTTATCAACGGTGTATGCATGTATAATAATATTTTCTAACTGTATTATGTAGAAAGCAATGGCAAACTACTGAGCATGATCTTGCCAAGAAATCAACAATCAGCTGAAAGATGCTGATGTTGACAGCGTTGTCCTGTAAGTTGAGTTGAGTTGAGTTAAGAACCGACACCACCGCACTCAGGACATTCCCATGCGTGCTCCATCCCCTCGTTCAACAGCCAGCGAAGAGTCATACTATGTCAAAGACTTAGCTAGGCAGTAGTGAAGACCACCCTGAATGAGTGGTCTACCTCAAGTAGATTAGAGGTAACTCAGTGCCCCTACATGAGGGCAGGGTAGGTGATAGGAAGGGGAACTATTAAATAGTTCTCTCATGAGACACGGAGGTGTCAGCCAGAGAGTAAGCACTCTGGTCACGGCCCAATCACGCCTACGTGATAGACACGAAGGAGTGGAATACCACTCAAGAGGAGACGGCGACTCTGAGCGTGCTGCGTGATGCAGCACGCACAAGCCGAAGGGCACACAAGGTCCTTCCGCGTGGTGTGTAGCCACGGGAGGAATAGAGTCAGACTGAGGACTGACTTCATAGTGAGCGCGTCGCTTAGCGTCGATGCGTGTTTCTTTAGCCAAGTAGATAGAGTAGAAGTAGGGTTAGGATAACGACTAGTGATAGGCCATTCTGTGTCTTAGTGTGTGATTTATTAGCGACCGTTTTGTGTATTGATGTAGTGTAAAGAGCCAGCGGCAATAAAATGTGTAATCCATGCCTCTCGTACGACTTACAATCTTTTGTGTGGTGCGAGAGAAGTTTATCCCGTAATGCCTGACCCATCGGTTGGTGACAGGCAAGGATAAAAGTGGTGTCAGAAGTGTGGCTTGAACAATTGTTCAAGCTAAAACACTCACCCACGGCTCTAAAATAGCATTACTATCAGTGAATAACAGGGTTTAATTTGTGTTAGTGAATAATGACGTGTGCAGACTAGTACAAGTTGCGAGCGAGCTGTGCCCATCGTGTTCAATCATGTTTATTTATGCTTATTGAAATGTTTTGTGATCGATGAACATGTTTTCTGATTTGTAAGTATTATTAATATAGTTTTCTATCATTTATTGTTATAACTACTTATTTATTTATGAATATTTGTCAAATATGATTCATGGCGGAGCGATACACAAAGAAAAGTGAGCCGGCGCCAATATTGATTTTTCAAATCTAAAAATAGCGCTTCGCCTGTGACGTAGCGTGACTGACAAACAGCTGCGTTACGTCATTTGCATTCAGCGACAGATTGTTGACAAATCGCAAAGCGGCTGCTCGCCTGAATTGTTGCTTTATATCATATATTATTGGTTTATATAAGTTATTTATTGAATATATTTATTTATTTCAACAATATTATTACGTTTATATTTATTTTAAAGCATTTATTTAATTATTTCTTGAGCTTTTCTAGTTGTTATTGTCACGATGGCACTACTTTTGCTAGGCAAATAAAACTCGGTCTGCACAACACTTCCATAGATTAAACTAGATTAGGTAAGGAAGGCAGAAGATGTTAGAACGAAGACAGGACATTGGCATTTAATATTAATTATTCTACATTGTTTTGTCCGGGGGCATGTGATTGTACGAAATTGTCTAAAGTCATATGTCGTTTACAATTTGTTAATTGGTGATGCTCTTGTAAACCAGGGTGAACAACAGCCGTTTAGAAGTGTAACACAAGGTGTTTGTCGTTGTGCCAAACGATTGGACCTGAGATGGCAAACGATTGTACCTGATTGATCTGGATTGTGAAGATGAGTATACCCAAAGTATTTTGAATGCAATATGATTAATAATGCATCTCTTTTTCAGCGTGTGATGTATTAGTATATTTTTTGGTTGTGATCCATTTGTCGAGGCATAATCCAAGAGTATATTTTGTGTACACAGGGAGTTAAATACCTAACATATATAATATAAATAAGTGAGTAAATAATTGAATGCCTGTCAGCTCTAGCTAATTACCCAACAACATGGCAACGTTAGCTGATTTCATAAAAGCAGGCAAAGAATTAGAGTACAAAGGAAAGGAATTAGAGCAATATGCTGATCAAAAATTTAAGGAAGCAAAAGATGCTGAGAGAGATGAACGTGCACGACAAAGAGAACATGAGAAGGAAATGAAGCAAAAGCAATTAGATCAAGAGAGAGAACTAAAGCAAACAGAGATAGATGAAATGGCAAGAGTGAAAGAGAAACAAATACAGGTCGAATCAGAAACACAGTTAAAGATGAAAGGTATGGAAGTAGACTCACACTTAGAGATCTCTGCTACAAAGCTAAAGAGTCAGCAAGAAGAAAATAAATTTAATAAGTATAAAAACATTATTAAACCATTCTGTAAAGAAGACTCCATATCAGCCTGGACAGAAAATGTCGAGTACCAGTTTAAATACCACCAAGTACCAATCGATATGTGGGCTATGATTTACATGAAGAATCTGAGTGGGGAGCCCCTTAAAGTAATTAAATCAATACCAACTGATCTTAGATCTAACTATCAGTACATCCATGATAGGATAATGCAACACTTTTTACTTGATGCCCCTGGGTATCAAGTACAGTTTTCAAATTTAAAACCAAAACCAAGTGAGACTTTCATCGACTATGTCTCGAATGTCCAAACTGTACTAAATAGATGGCTCAATGCAGCAAACATAGGAAAAGACTATGAGAAACTTAAAAAAATTTAATAGCCATGGATAAAGTCATATCCACAATACCATCTCCTTTTGCTAAATTCCTTCAGCAGTCAGACATCGAGACCATAGAACAATTTGAAAAGAAAGGCTCGGCATATTTTTCCTCGAATAGGGATATTTTTAAAACATCTAATATCGACTCTGAAATAGTCTCTTTTGTTAAGGACCAACCTAAAAGCTATCGTAGCAATAAAAAACCATTTCGACAAGAAAGACCAAGAATTACCTAAATGTGTATATTGCCAACTTTTTCATGATACTTATTCTATGTGTGATAAATCACCAAACTATCCTGCACATCTTGAGACGGTCATTAAGAAGCAACAAAACAAGAGATCTGCATACAGGCGTGCAATCAAATGCTTCTTCTGTTCTAGCTACGGGCATTATTCAAATAAGTGTCCTGGGACGCCAACGTATGAAGGCCAACAGTGCAGTGTTAATTGATACATCTTCTGATAGCGGTAGTGAGACTGAGTGTGATGTCGAGAATGTGTTACCATTCAACCAATGTGAAGATGTGTGTTGTGTAAACGATATTTTAAACTTTGATAATTGTGAGCAATGTCACCAATTTCATGCAGACGGCAAACTTACATGTGGACATATTGTAACATCCTCCTTTGAGAATGCAAACGCAGCTGTAGCCTCCAGAGGCAATCTACTGTTTCACTCTGCATTGGTCAATGATAAGCCATGCCGATGTTTGCTTGACAGTGGGAGCTCTATTATTGGTATTAAAAGGAACTTGTTAATCCAAAGGATTATACTGGTGACGCTGTAAAGTGCCGTACGTTTTCTGGTAATATAGAAACCTATCCTCTGGCAAGAGCCCGTATAAACACCCCGTTCCTTTCTAGGTACCTTTACATGTGCAATATTAGACAACCCTTGTACTGATTTAATTCTTGGGTGTCTACCCCAGCTAAGGCACTGCACAGATGAAGAAATATCCGCCTGGGAGGAGAAAAATGGACTAACTCCAGTGAACAGTGCAGATATCCTCAAACATCACAGTCCTAACAAAAGTGCTAGACCCATAATACTTGAAACTGATCAAGACGTAATGGTGCTACTACCAGACAAGCATAATAAAATGATAACTTCTTGGCAAGGGCCATTCAAGGTGATACAAAAACTTTCGGATGTCGAGTATGAAATATCGATAAACAGACACTTAGAGATATTTCATATCAACATGTTGAAACCCTACTTTTCACGACAAGAGACAGAATTAGAGACAGACGAACACAATGCACCCACACCTATTGATCAGACGACAGACATACAAAACGCAACTACACTAGTTAGCGAGACTGGCAAAGCCGACGAGATGCACACACCTAGTGAGTTTACAGAAAACGCACTTAGCACCACAACCGTACTGAATCAGGTAGACGACGACGGGATGGAACTACCCGTTCCAATTGTAGACAAGACTGCTACATTAGAGTGCATACGGTTAGAAACAGGACTAACAGACGAGCAACGACGACAGACAATAGAATTAGTGACGGAATATAAAGACATATTTTCCGACATTCCAGGTAGGACGGACAGGATCGAGCACTCCATCCTTCTTTCGGACTCTAAGCCTATCAAATGCAGGCCGTACTCTATCCCACTCAGCTATAGAGAAAATCTAAATAAGGAAATTCTTAATTTAGAAGCTAGTGGGATCATTCAGAAATCTACATCTGAGTACTCCTTTCCAATCGTCCTAGGTCAAGAAAAAAGACTCCACAATTCGTCTTTGTGTGGACTATAGGAAACTCAACAATGTCACTAAGATCGACGCAGAACCAATTCCTTCCTGCGAAGATCTTATTCTAGATATGTCCACCTCCAAAATCTTCTCTAAATTAGATCTTACTAAGGGATATTGGCAGGTCCCTATGCAGACTGAATCCATCCATCTTACTGCTTTCTCAACACCTTTAGGTCTGTACGAGTGGCGGTTTCTTCCTTTCGGACTTCGTAACGCTCCTGCCACTTTCGTACGCTTAACTAGAGATTTACTACATGGAGTGACGAATACAGTGACCTATATAGATGATATTTGTGTCCATACAGACGACTGGACAACACACTTACTGAAACTCAGACATGTCTTCGATAGGTTGCGACTCTTCGGTCTCACGGTCAAACCGAGCAAAGTTGAATTGGGCCTAAAAGAAATTGATTTTTTGGGTCATGTCATTTCACAAGGACAGCTAAAAACTGACAATAGAATTATTACAAAAATTATGAACCTGACCATGCCTACAACAAAGAAGCAGGTCAGGAGCCTTTTGGGTTTAGTAAATTATTACAGTAAGTTCATACCGAACTTAGCTGAAATTACAAGTGTATTTTCAAATGTGTTAAAGGCATCAGTAAAATTAAATGTTAAAGATGCATTATTAATTTCTGCATTGTCAAAATTGAAACTCCTATTTAGCAATGTACCAATCCTCCGTTTGCCTAATCCTAGGCTCGTTTATTATCTTAGGACAGATGCCAGCAGGATCTCCATCGCTGCAGTACTAGGCCAGTTTTATGATGGCATCTTCCATCCGATTTGCTACGTGAGCCGCAAGATCACACCTGCTGAGTCCAGATATTCCATATCAGAGTTGGAAGCCCTAAGCGTTATCTATTCGGTGAGAAAGTTACATCGATTTCTAGCGGGTGTTCACTTTGTGGTCCAGACCGACAACTCCCCGATCACGGTCATACAAAGTGGGGTGCATCGTAACGACCGCATTTACAGGTGGTCATTAATATTACAGAATTATACTTTTAGTATAGAGCATATTAAGGGTAAGGACAACATTCTGGCTGATACCCTTAGTCGACCATCTGAGGTAGAAATACCTGATATTCCACATGAATAGGTAGTTTAAGGAATGGTTAGTTAGTACACTTAGATTATCCTGTGTAAAATATACTATGTAAGACATAGACATCATGTTCAGGACTAGTGTGCTAAGAACAGTGAACTACCATGTGTCCGTAGACAACAGAATGAGAACTGTGCTCCAAGAACAAGTGAATCACCGTGTGTACATAGACAGCTCATTATTTACTATGCTCCATTTGTGTTCCGGTGAATCAGCTATGTTAATCAGGGAAGAACAGTGTCAGAACAATACATAAATAACAGACACGAATATACTTGTCTACGACACCAGCGAGAATCTACGAGTGTTAGAATACCCATAAGACACATGTATGACTGTGTAGTGTATTTAGTATACCCAGGATAAGTGTGGATATATAAACTATGCCAACGAGAGGAATTTCTAAACGTGAGGGCAACCACTAACCTGGGTATTTGAATACTATGTATATATATTGATTTAATGTGATATGTATTATAACGATGTTTTAAGATAGTGATAAAGTATAGTTAGATTAATTACTTTAATATAGATTTAGATTAGATTTAGGGAATATAATATATTTTTTTTGTAGTGTAAATAAATCATTAATTTACCCACTTACTTAACTTAAAAGTAGATTAGTATAGTACTTTAAACTTAATAACAGCTAATTAAAGACTAGGATAAAATGTTTAGATAGGAACAGTACCATTTAGTGTAGGATAAGAACAGCACCATTTAGTTCATTTTATTTCACTTTATTTCATTCCATCTTAATGAACACTTTAATAACCTCATCATTTAGGATTAAAAGTAGTTTATACCTTATAGGATTAGACAGAAAAACATACATCATTTATATCATTTAGATTATGAATATCAATCATATATTTGTGCATTTAAACAGTGAAACATTATTCTGAATTTTGTGGCATTTCACATCACCCATTTCAAAAAGGTATATAACTCATCTCACATTATTGTCATTCTTTTTAGATAGTTAGATTACTTCCCTTAGATTAGAGTAAAGTGGTGTAACAACTTTGATATATGTTTATAAAAAGTAGTAGTACTAAGTAGTATTAGGATTTCAATAGAACATACCATTTAACAATATCAGGGTACAAACCATCAACCCTTTTTCTATACATGTAAATATTGTGTAAATACATGACTCGTGCAGCAAGTTACGCACAGTCATTAAGCTCAACTGTTTTTCAAACTGAGCCAAACTTGTACAGTGTCACTTCAAGGTTTTTAAATAATTGTGAGGATAAAAGATGTGTGACAGAAGTGTGAAAGTGAGAGTAAATGGAAAATATACAAGGGAGAGTGAGGACAGCCAGCGGATTTTTTCTGCCGCTCAACGCGACTTTTTATTTTTTGTCTGCGTCAAGCGTTTGCTTTCGATGTTGAAAATGTACTGTCTTGAGTGTGTTATGTGTAGTTTAGTGTAGATCTTAGATAAAGTATTTTAAGTCTCATAAGACGGAAACGTAGTCACGAATTAGTGTTATACACTTGTTTGTGGCCACATTTAACCGAATTATGGCACTTGAAAACTAACTTACATACATATTGTAGACAGACACACATGTTAGGCGTTAAATTATACTATAGGTTAGATCCAAACACACAAACAACCAGAAAAACAAACATATAAAGTACATACATTTTTGAGAGCAAAGGGAGATAACTCCGGGTCAGGGGACACAATAGACAACGAAACACTAACTTAACAGTGAAAGATAACTTTACACGCGGAAGCGAGATAGGTAAAGCCTGTCGCACACAGCTTGTGTAAGGGTTGTTTAATATTATATGGGGGACATGAAGCAATTCATGTGTTGACCCTAAGAAAGTCAACTTTGTATGGGTAGTGAGTTAATTTACTATTTGAGGGCAGGTCTATAAGACAATGGTCCGGTTCAGACAAACCTCTAATTAATATAATATTGCGATTGAGAAGAGGGCTCACGCCAACCAGACAAGTTTGTGGCGATCACCAGTAGCCAAGTAAAGTGATACTACATTGTGACAATAGTCAGTAGAAGTCTATTGGGTTACCCAGAACCAGGTTATCAGTAGTCTTTGACAAAAATTAGATACACTAATTTTTTAGAAACCTCTTGCGTCACAACCATGAGTCAAAGTTTGTAACGCAACACAGGAGGGGAGGGTGTGTGTCAAAGACTTAGTTAGGCAGTAGTGAAGACCACCCTGAATGAGTGGTCTACCTCAAGTAGATTAGAGGTAACTCAGTGCCCCTACATGAGGGCAGGGTAGGTGATAGGAAGGGGAACTATTAAATAGTTCTCTCATGAGACACGGAGGTGTCAACCAGAGAGTAAGCACTCTGGTCACGGCGCAATCACGCCTACGTGATAGACACGGAGAAGTGGAATACCACTCAAGAGGAGACGGCTACTCTGAAGCGTGCTGAGTGATGCAGCACGCACAAGCCGAAGGGCACACAAGGTCCTTCCGCGTGGTGTGTAGCCACGCGAGGAATATGAGTCAGACTGGGGACTGACTTCATAGTGAGCGCATCGCTTAGCGTCGATGCGTGTTTCTTTAGCCAAGTAGATAGAGTAGAAGTAGGGTTAGGAAAACGACTAGTGATAGGCCATTCTGTGTCTTAGTGTATGATTTATTAGCGACCGTTTTGTGTATTGATGTAGTGTAATGAGCCAGTGGCAATAAAATGTGTAATCCATGCCTCTCGTACGACTTACAATCTTTTTGTGTGGTGCGAGAGAAGTTTATCCCGTAATGCCTGACCCATCGGTTGGTGACATACTACTAATCGTTCCTACCGCTATCTGATTAAAAGTTCTCCTGGTCTTCACTCTCAGGTTTGAGATTCTACCAGAACCCCTGCCGATCCCCCGCAATCTCATTCGTTCCACATATGAGTTCTCATTCTGTTCCTCCGCCTTCTCCACCCGGTCCCACAAGCGCACAACCATCTCACCCTTGTCCATAGGCAAACTACCACCAAGAGGTGAATTCCCTGCTAGTCTATCAGCCTTTTCATTCCCCCGTACCCACGCATGGCCAGAGCAAAATATCCATACAACTCTCACAATCTGTGACCCCTGAAGCGACGAGAGCCATTCATGTAAAGGACAGGCGAATTTATAAAAAAAATATGCAGATTCGTCCCTGGTCATCCGTGAGTGTCCTAATAATATCTCACCAGTCTGATGTCTGCAGATCCCCTCCTCAGTAAATCCCGCAGCGACAACAGTTCTGTGTTGGTTTATTAATCTTCTTTGGTTCCTGCATAGTGTTCTTGTTTGGCCACACCTCTTTTAACTTGCTGTTCTCGCAGTCTGACCATGGATGTAGATTCACAGTCATCACTTGGTTCCCGCCAACGACTTACTTCTCGTAGAGCAGTGATTCTAAACCTTTTTTGTTAACCCGTGCCCCCTTCACCATATTTTCAGAACGTCATCCTCCCCTTTTCTTATTTCCTCCTTAAAAATCCCCCCGCCTCTATACAGTATACGTAAGGATAGTAGCTAAGTATAATAGCACATCCTAGAACAATTCTATACGTCTAATAAAACGTGATTTGCTAGTCTACTTAAGTTATAAAATGAATTCCAGAAGGGTGAGACGCACAGAACCGCAAAGTATGAAGAGAAAAACAATATCAAGTAATCGGTTCTTGTATTAACGCGATCTTGAAATCATCTTAACCCCCCCCCCCTCCCCCCAAACGGAAACCCTAAAATTTCCCCCTCCCGGGGGGGGGGGGGGAGGCTTTCCCACCGGTTGAGAACCACTGTCGTAGAGCATTCAGTATATCAGCCTGGTCCATGGCTCGTCCTCCCTCAATAGTAGCCTTACCTGCATGTCTGTCAACCTGCTCATTTTCTTGGACACCCGCATGCCCCGGCATGAAAATGAAACTAATCTTTGCCAGCCGTGACCGCCTCAGAGACACCAGCCACCGTCTTCGGGCCCACCCCATCGCTATCTTCCTGAGCTTACTCATTGAGTCGCTAGGGATACATGCCCGAGAGAAGGTCTGTGTCTCGAGCCATGTAATTGCTTTACTTACTGCCATGACTTACATAGTCAGATTAGTTGTTGTCAAAACAAAAGCATTTGCCAGTATTTGCATTTGCATTTTTGCATTTGCATCGTATAATGCATTTGCATTATTTCCCAGAATTGTCCTGCACAGACTTCAAGTCCTGGGAGATCAAGTCTACCCCGAATCACAGTGCGGCTTCCGTCAGAACCGGTCTACCATTGATATGATATTCTCATTGCGACAGATGCAAGAAAAATGCCGGGAACAAAATCAGCCACTGTTTATTGCCTTCATCGACCTCACAAAGGCATTCGATTTGGTCAGTCGTGAGGGTCTGTTCAAAGCACTGAAGAAGATTGGCTGCCCACCAACTCTTCTGTCCATTGTGGAATCGTTCCACACAGGCATGAAGGGTATAATCAAGTTTGATGGCTCAACTTCAGAAGAGTTTGAAATCAAGAGTGGAGTTAAGCAAGGCTGTGTACTATCCCCCACCCTCTTTGGGATATACTTTTCACTTCTACTGAAATATGCCTTTCGTGATCAGGATGACGGTATATACATTCACTCACGCTCAGATGGTGGCCTCTATAATGCTCAGAGATTGAAGGCCAAGACCAAAATTAGCAGGGTACTAATCAGAGAGATTGCTTTTTGCGGATGATGCTGCGATTACGAACCACTCTGAGGAAGAATTACAACATCTACTATCTGCATTCTCCAATACTTGTTCTGAATTTGGTTTAACAATTAACAAAAAGAAGACACAGATTATATCTATCCATAAGCATGGTAAAGAGAATATTTTACCGTGTAGCTTGTCATACACGGCTTTCTGTCCTGTTGACAGGTGAAAGTACCACGTAGTGGGAACCTGGAACCTTGCAGGTTCATGATTCCCCCATAAGGCACACCTCCTGGACCAGTTAAAGCACTAACAATAAAAGCTGGTGTCGATTTAGCCGCAGCCCCAAGAATAGTAACAGAGTAAACTACAGTACCAGGCTGGTGAAGTTGGTAGTGGTCCCTTGCAACGACAAATGTAGTGATATTTTAATTCATTTCAATAATTTGATGTTTTCGGTAATATTAATTCCAAATTAAAAACTCACAGTATCTTTTAGAATATCAATTCAAAATAACAACAGCGTAAATTATATATATATATATATATATATATATATATATATATATATATATATATATATATATATATATATATATATATATATATATATATATATATATATATATACTAGCTGACCCGGCCCGGCTTCGCCCAGTCCTTGGTGGGGAGCATCTCGTTTAATTCATATAAGTAGTCATATAAGTTCCCGTTCCCGTTACCGACTGTCTGTCTGTCTGTCTGTCTGTCTGTCTGTCTGTCTGTCTGTCTGTCTGTCTGTCTGTCTGTCTGTCTGACCCGGCCCGGCATTGCCCAGCTCCTGGTGTGGAGCATCTCATTTAATTCATATAAGTAGTCATATAAGTTCCCGTTCCCGACTATCTGTCTGTCTGTCTGTCTGTCTGTCTGTCTGTCTGTCTGTCTGTCTGTCTGTCTGTCTGTCTGTCTGTCGGTGTCTGTCTGTCTGTCTGTTTGTCTATCTATCTATCTCTGTCTGTCTGTCTGTCTGTCTAATAGACCCATCCCTCTGTCTCTCCCTCCGTCTATCCCTCCCTACCTCCCTGTCTGTCTGTCTGTCTGTCTGTCTGTCTGTCTGTCTGTCTGTGTCTGTCTGTCTGTCTGTTTGTCTATCTATCTATCTCTGTCTGTCTGTCTGTCTGTCTAATAGACCCATCCCTCCGTCTATCCCTCCCTCCCTCCCTGTCTTTTTGTCTATCTATCTATCTATCTATCTATCTATCTATCTATCTATCTATCTATCTATCTATCTATCTATCTATCTATCTGTCTGTCTGTCTGTCTGTCTGTCTGTCTGTCTGTCTGTCTGTCTGTCTGTCTGACCCGGCTTGGGTTCGCCCAGTCCCTGGTGTGGAGCATCTCATTTAATTCTGAGTAGGTAAGAATCCGCTCTGCCTTCAAAATGTTGACGTGAAGATTTTCTTCCTGCAGCTGCTTCTGTATTTGTTGATCAGTAAGCTCCATTTTTAGCCGCTTGACCACCCATCTGACTGTGTTTGAATCAGTGTTTCTGATTCTGGTGTCTTGGTCCTCCTTCCTCTCACAAGTTTTTGTGTTCGTCTGTGGGTAGTCGTCGCTCTTCTTATTGGTAGTTTCATTGACTGTAGGTTCAGATACTTTATTACAGCTTGCATGCAGACTCTCCAAAGGCAGGTTCGTCTTCTTGATAGTCTGGTCGGTTTTCTCACTATGCATCTTGGAAGCTGCTTGTTTCTTTGTGCTATTACGACGTGCCATTTTCCCCCCGCTGCTTGAAATGTGTAAGGCGTCTTGGCTTGATAGCGCTGAGAAGTGCTGTCAAGCGAATCGTGTCGATATGATGGCGGAAAACACTAAAGATGCGATGATATTGTTCAACATCTTTTAGATAACTTCTTAAGTATAGAAAGATGAGTTACAATGTTATGCATTATGCATTATTTTTATGTAAACTTTGAAAATGTCTAAAAGATTGTATCATTATTTATTATAACTCATATGCCGGTACATAACTATAGACAAAGAGTTTATAAATCTTTGCTTGCTTGCTTGTGTTCGTTGGCTTGAGCTCCAACGCGAAGTCCTGTATGTCGGATGAAGGCATCCTGTTGTCCAACATCAGTGTGATGTCATACAGGACCTGAGGTTTGCGTGAGTATCCGTTGTCCCATGTCTGGCTTATTGGTGTGCAGAGGAGGAGGGGAGGAGGAGTAGGGAGGAGGAGGAATGTGAAGGGAGGAGGAGGGAGGAGGTAGAGGGAGGAGGAGGAGGAGGGAGGCGGAGAGAGGAGGAGGGAGGAGGAGGAAGAGGGAGGAGAAGGAATGTGAAGGGAGGAGGAGGGAGGAGGTAGAGGGAGGAGGAGGAGGGAGGAGGAGGAGGAGGAGGAGGAGGAGAGGAGGAGGAGGAGGAGGAGAGGAGGAAGAGGAGGAGGAGGAGGAGGAGGAGGAGGAAGAGGAGGAGGAGGATGAGGAGGAGAGGAGGAGGGAAGAGGAAGAGGGTAGGAGGAGGAGGGGAGAGGAGGAGAAGAAGGGAGAAGGAGGGAGGAGGAGAAGGAGGAGGAGGGAGGAGGAGGGGAGAGGAGGAGGGAGGAGGCAGAGGGAGAAGAAGGAAGGAGGAGGAAGAAGGAGGGAGAGGAAGGAGGGAGAATGAGGAGGGGAAGAAGGAAAGGGAGGTGGAAGAGGAGGAGGAGGGAGGAGGAAAGAGGTAGGGGGAGGAGGAGGTAGAGGGAGGAGGAGGAGGAAGGAAAGGGAGGAGGAAGAGGAGGAGAAGGGAGGAGGAGGGTGGAGGGAGGAGGAGGGAGGAGGTAGGAGGAGGAAGAGGGAAGAGGGAGAAGAAGGGAGAAGGAGGAGGGAGGATGATGAGGGAGAAGGAGGCAGGAAGAGGAGGAGGGAGGCAGGAGGAGGAGGGATGAGGAGGGAGAGGGAGGAGGAGGGAAGATGAGGGAGGAGGGGGAGGAGGCGGAGGGAGTAGGAGGGAGGAGGATGGAGGAGGAGGGGAGAGGAAGAGGGAGAAGGAAGAGGGAGAAGGAGGGAGGAGGGAGAGGGATGAGAGGGAGGAGGAAGAGGAGAAGGGTGGAGGGAGGAGGTAGAGGGAGGAGAAGAGAGGGGGAGAGAGTTCGCCATTCCGAATTCATACTCGTCTAGTTCTTCCCTTCTACACGACTGTAGATAACTTCCTTACACATACAAAGATGAATTGTTATTGATATTGCCGTGGCATGGAGGAATATCAGCAGCAGAGTTGATCCAAAAAACCAAAGACTGAGATCTACGGAGAGCCATGAACGCCTACGCCAGCCGGCACGGCACTTGATGATGATGATTGCCGTGTGACGATTCTGTGTAGTCACGTCATTTTCTTCCCTTTCCCTAGCGTTTTGGTTCGGGGATTCTTTCATCATCATCATCATATATTTACGTACGTATTTTGGGAGGGGGAGGAGGGAGGAGGAGGAAGAAGAAAAAAAAACTATGACAGTTGACAGCTCTGGAATGAAAGGAAGGCGTGTAGAAAATTTCATCTCAATCGGATGGGCCGTTCGCGAACAAATAAAGGACATACATATTTACATACATACATATATACATACATACATATTTACATACATACACTTTGTTTTATAAATATAGATATATATATATATTATAGCGTAAATTGACACGTCAGAAAATATGCTTCCAACAATGCGAATTCGCAATGTTGCCAAAGAGTTTATCAACTCTGTATCGAGAATACATGAACCGTGGTTATGACAGTTAGTCAGTTGCATATCCTTTACAGGACGTCGCAGTCAACACCAGCATGTTTTTATTATTGTTGCTGTTGTGATCTCTTGGCAAGTTTCCGTTCAGTATTTTGCCATTGCTTTCTGAACGACCGGCACCCATACCATTTTCGTAAAAAAGAAACGCAAGGTGATCTGCTGCCATATCGCCCGCAGCTGTATGCCGAAAGCGGGATTACGAACTGCGTCCTTGATCACTTCGCCACTGAGCCGGCTGGTTGTGACACTGCACATTGGATTTGCGCTTTTATTTGAAAGTGATTGTTGTCCACAAGCAGGTTTCTCCTTTATCAGGAGAAGTCTTTACTCATACAGGATATTATTTTTGAGGGTGATTGCGGCCTTTGAAAGGCTGGTCAAAAATAACTTAGTCAATATAATATGCTTATATATTACATTAAAAGAATAAAACACTGTATTTAATATTAACGAGTAATAGAAAGATGGCTTCTAACATTTTCCCACTCGTAAAATATAGTCATTCGTTTTACATAATCTTAGAAGATTACTTAAAATTGTTATCCAGTCTTTTATGCCGTAATCACCATTTGGTAATTTATATAAAAACTTTACAAAAGATAAAGAGAAATACTATAATTATTTAAATCTTAAAGCACATGTATGTTACTTTAAGTTATGTCCCTTGAAATTACTTCTCCGCTCGCTCGTTTTTGAAACCAAGCGTAGTCAATACACACTATTTCTAGTAGTCTTATTCTTCGGCATTCCGAGCCATTGAGGTTCTTTGCTGCAGATACAAGCCGTCTCCATTCGTCTCTCTGGTGGACCTTCTCTTGCCAGTGGGTGATTCCAAGTGCTTGTAGGTCTGTATATATATTATCTCTCCACCGTCTTCTTGGTCTACCTCGAGGTCTACGGTAATTTATTTCCTGAGTGTAAGCGAGTTTTGTTTCCCTATTATTTCCATTCTTTCTATATGCCCCATCCATTGTAGTCTATTAGCCTTCATGATACCAGTGATTAGCGGGGACTTAAACAGATCATATATGTCTTTGTTACTTCTTATTTTCCACTCTTCACTTTGTGTATCGCTAATGGGTCCAAAGATGCGTCTTAAGACTTTATTCTGAAAGCTTTGTAACAAGGCTTCGTCTCCTTTAGTTATACTCCAGGTTTCAGAGCCATACAGTACAACTGGTCTAATCAGTGTTTTGTATATTGTGATTTTGGTCTGTAAGGTGTGGAATGCGCCTGGCCCTGCAGCCAGCAGGGTTAGGATCGGCTAGCTTCTCCCGGGAGGGGTGAAGAGCGAAAATTAGTAGCCTGCCGATTACCCGCAGACTACACAAGTCAACCCCCACCTCCACGTGGTGCAGACCGGGCAACCATGACCGCGAGGTCATGGGCTAACGGGGCTATGGCTCGCCATAGGGGATGGACTACCTGTGGTCAGATTAGTGTCCTAAACCTGCGACTGGCCTAGCAAGCCAACAGGGGATCTTCATACTGCTCGTAGAAAAACTAAGAAGTATAAACGGACTGACCCAAACGGCTATCGACCCGGCAATGTAAATGGACTACGAGATAGATCAGCGATTCAAAAAATAAGCACAATGAACGGCTGTGGTTTCAATAGTAAAGAAGAAGAGCGTATAGAAACAATGGAGGAGAGGAAAATTGGACTGATGGGAATAGCGGACACCAGAACAAAGGGGAAAGGATGCATGGAGCTCCACCGCAGTTACCCGTTTGTTACTCTGGAGTAGAACAGCAAGAAAGGGCAGGACACGGTGTGGGAATAGTCATCGAACCATGGCTAGCAAGAGGAATACTAGAAATAAAATATATATCAGAAAGAATCATAACAGTGAGAATAAAAGAACAAACAATTACAATATATGTACAGATATAAGCACCATGTAATGCAAACAATAATGAGCAAGAATGCGAGGACTTCTATGAAGACATACATGACGTGCTAAATAAAAAAGATAAGCAGGACAACATCATAGTTATGGGAGACTTCAATGCAAGACTAGGACATAACAGAGTGGGCATAGAAAAACATCTGGGAGCATTTGGAGATCAGCAAAATGAAAGGAATGATAACGGAAATAGACTGATAGAGCTTTGCAGCCAACACAACCTCTATATAACAAACACATTCTATAAACATAAAGATTCACAAGTATACACCTGGTATAAATGGAACGATCTAGATACTAAAAGCCAACTTGATTTTATATTAACAAGAAATAACAGAAAGAGAAATATATTAGATGCAAGGGCAGTGCCCAATTTCAGTATAAACACAGATCGTAAAGCAGTCGTTGCCACAATATGAACCATCAGAAGAAGAAATCAAAGCGCAGGAAAATACATGCCATTCGAATCAGTAAACTTAAACAACCTTAAAGACGAGGCAGTAAGGGAAAGTTATGAGAAAGAACTAACTGAACTCTTTGTAAAATTACCTACAGAAAGAAAAACAGTGGAAGAAGAATGGGAGATGTTCAAATCAAGCATTTTAAATACTGCAAAAACAACATGCGGAACCACGAAAACACGCAGAACACGGAAAAAGAAAATAACAAGTTGGTGGAACGCAGAAGTAAAGAAAGCGGTAACAGAAAAAAAGGAAAAATATAAAAAGTGGTTGAAGAGCAAACAGGAATGTGATTATAGAGAATACAGAATAGCGAGAAGACATGTGAGTAAAATAGTAAAGAGGGAAAAACAAAAAGACTGGGAAGAGTATGGAGAAACCCTAAATAAAAACTACAAGGAGGCAACTAGAAACCTCTACAAAAAGATAAGTGCAATGCGAACCAGAGGAGAACCCTTTGACCCAACTTAAATAATTAACAGCGAAAATGGAGAACCAATAAGTGAACAAAAACAGATCCTAATAAGATGGAAGCAGTATTTCGAACAACTTCTCAACATCCCATCAGATGTCACAGGAATTCAAGAGACCTACACAGATGTCACCGAAAAATCAGAACCAGACATACTAAAAGAAGAAATTATAGAAGCCATCAGATTAGCCTCATTGAACAAATCACAGGGACAGGATGAAATACCAAATGAACTAATTAAAGCAGCAAGAGAAATAGGAACAGCTTGGCTACATAGACTATTCAACCATGTTTGGGTAGAACAACAGACACCACGAGACTGCGGAAACGCCATAATTATCCCAATTTGGAAAAACGAAGGTAGCAAAAGAGACTGCACACAATACAGAGGCATTTCACTGTTGAGTCATACTGGGAAAATATTTTGCAAAATTCTTGAAAAAAGATTACGAACTACTTTAGAACCCCAGCTAAGCGAAACGCAACTTGGATTTAGGAAAAACAAAGGATGCACAGATGCCATTTTTGCTCTTAGACAACTTATAGAAAAATCAATCGAATTCAATGAAACACTCTACTTAGCCTTTGTCGACCAAGAAAAGGCATTCGATAGGGTAGATAGAAACAAGCTGTGGGAAATCCTTAAACAATATGGAGTGAGTACACATCCAACAAATCTATGTAGAAGTTTATACAACAACAGTGAATGCATAGTGAGAGCACTGGAGGACACTCAGAACCCTTCACCATAAGATCTGGAGTACGACAAGGTTGTGTCCTGTCCCCTCTCTTATTCATAACATATATAGACAACATATGTAAAGAAACCAGCCAAGCAGAGACAGCAAGAATACCGCATGACGAGAACACAGAAGAAGAACCATCTGCAAATCTAAACATTAGAGAACTCCTGTTTGCAGACGACCAAGCAATAATAGCAAATTCAGAAACTGAATTACAAGACCACATGAATAGTCTAAACGAAATGTGTAGGGAACATAACATAAAAATTAGCACAAGCAAAACAGAGGTAATGACTATAACTAAAGAAGAACAAACAACAACAATTCACCTAAACGAACATCCCTTGAAACAAGTAAAGAGTTTCAAGTACCTAGGAAGTATAATATCATCAAATGGCAGATCAGAAGACGAGATCGAAAATAGGTGCAATAAGGCAAATCAACTCATTGGACAAATGGCACCAATACTAAAGAACAAACTATGTATCAATAACTACTAAGAAAGCACTTTACAACACAATCTTCCTACCAACTCTGTGCTACCAATGCCAAACCTGGACAATGACAGATAAAGAGAAAAGAAAAATCACAACAACAGAAATGAGATTCCTGAGAAGAATACTCAACGTATCAAGAAGAGATAAGATCAGACATGAAGAAATCAGGACTAAAGTGGGGGTTAAAGCAGCACTAGATTTTATTAGAAAGCAGCAAGTCAAATGGTATGACCATGCAAGTAGGTTACCAGTCAACAGAATGCCACAACAAGCAATGATGTACAGACCAGATGGAAACAGAGGAAGAGGCCGACCACGTAAACGTTGGACGGAGGGAATAGCAGAAGTCCATGGGAATGTCGATATATGAAGCCCATAATCGGGCACTCTCACGAAGTTTATACTTCACCTCGACAACGCAAGGTACAAGAGGAACATGATGAGATGAGATGAGATGAGATTTTGGTGTTACGAGATAGCGTTTTTGATTTTAGTAGATGTTGTAGTGCATAGTATATCTTAGTTCCAGAATTGATTCTAGTTTGCATTTCTTCCTTTATTATGTTGGAGCAGTTGAAGATTGTACACAGGTATTTGTATGTTTCCGTTCTTGTAATGGTCATATTATCTATTTGTATGTGGCCAGAAATTTTAGCCGTTCCTGCTCTTGAAATTACCATATATTCTGTCTTATCTTGATTGATAACCAGACCCATATATTGGGATTTTTCCTTTAATTGAGTCAATATTTCCAATGTCTTTTGTTCATTTCCCCTATAATATGTACTGTCATCTGCATAACCAAGCAGTCTGGATGTCCCCCCCCCCCCCCCAATAGCACATTCCTCCTTTACCCTCCTTACAACTTTCTCTAGAGCCAGATTGAAGAGTACCGGATATAGTGCATCACCCTGTTTCAAGCCAGATGTTATTTGGAAAGGGTCTGATTTCCTGCCTTTATATAGTTACTATATTATAAGTATCTTCCATGCATAGTCTGGTCATGTTGATTAACTTCCTTGGTATTCCAAATTCCCGCATAGCATTCCATAGACTATTCCTATGGACACTATTATAAGCCTTTTTAAAATCCACAAAAATGTTATGGAGATCTCTTTTATATTCCCAAGTTTTATCGGCTATTTGTCGTAAGATAAATATCTGATCTATTATCGATCTGTTTTGTCTAAAACCCGCCTGGTAGTCACCAAATATGTCTTCTGAAAATGGTTTTAGTCTATTTTGTAATACCGCGGATAGTATCTTATAGCTTGTGGACAGTAGTGATATCCCTCTATAATTTTCACATTGGAACTTGTCTCCTTTCTTAAAGATAAGTATCAATAATACTCTTTCCAGTCATGGGTAATTCTTCTGTCTTCCAGATTTTTATTATTAGTTCGTATTGCTTTCAACATGCAGGAGATACAATATGATTATATATACAGCCGAAACCGAAGTAATGCGAGTTAGCAGATCGCCGGGCCCACTAAGTATACAGATAAATAGCACACCTCTGAAACAAGTTAAAAAATTCAAATATCTTGGAAGTATGATCACAGAAGATGGCAGATTGGACAGAGAAATCGAAATCAGATGTCAAAAAGCTAGTGCACTTACATATCAACTATCACCCTTACTGAAACATCCAAATATACCCATGTCCGCAAAACGACAGATAATAAACAGCATATTCACACCAAACCTATGCTACCAATCTCAAACTTGGACTTTATCCAAATTACACTTGCGAAATGAGACGCCTGAGGAGAGCTACCAAACTTAACAATCCGAAATCGAGTAAGAAATGCTGTTATCAGACAGACTTTGGGATCAACACCTTGTGCCACATTTATTGAAAGACAGAAGATCAAGTGGTTTGGCCATGTTGTTAGAATGCAACATCAGCAACTACCATCACTGGCCTTACATCAAAGATCATCTGCTACGAGACCACGAGGACGTCCAAGAAGAAAATGGATTGAAGACATCAGAGACATTGTACAAGCACACGGAATGACACTATCCAGTGCCGCCCACCGGGCGCTGGAACGCAAATTATTCCTCCCCACGCCGCTTGACGGCAGAAGTGGAAGATGATGATGATGATGATGATGATGATGATGATGATGATGATGATGATGATGATGATGACGATGATGATGATGATGATGAAGTTATTACACAGACATTTAGGGAATTTTTCTGCATTTGACGTCTTGGGTCTTCGTTGTGTTTGCAAATGTGAAAGAAAACACACAATGCACCTTGTAAATACACACTGTATTGTGCGAAATAAAACCTCATTAAACGGAAGACATGTGAATAAAATAGTCAAAAGAGACAGAAAAGCATCATCATCATCATCATCATCATCATCATGTGCCATGCCAGTAAGCGTGGGCGGTCATGTCTCGCCATCTCACTCGATCACCAGAGTCGTGGATGACCTCAGTGTTCTTGTCTCTACCATGCCATGTGGTTAGGCCACCATTATTTCTCTGCCTTCCTCTTGTTATTTTCCCCTCAATTGTGCTAGTTGTTACCAAATTCTCCAAGTTATTTCTTCTCATAACGTGACCAGAAATGTTGACTATCTACGTCTAATTTCTCTAATCAGTTTACAATTATAATTTGTTTCTTGTAAGACTTGCTTATTGGTTTTTCTGCTTATTTGTGGTTTTCTTTGCATTTTTCCTAAGAAACCACATTTCTACAGCCTTCAGATGTCTTTCAGCTTGTTAGCTCATTGTTGATGATTCACATCCATGCAAAAGTACAGGTTCTATGTAGCACCCCAACACCCTTTTTCTCGATGGTCAGTATGTTTTTCATAAACGTGTACTCCACCTTGCCCAAAGATGTTCAGTAGGCTAGCGGGAGGGGGGGGGGGGGGCACCTTTCCTCTACTTTGATTGGGGATACCCATACCCCGCCACACAGTATAATAACATAACCGTTATTTCAGGGGACATTACTAATAATAGTATACATGTATTATGTGATTTAAATAACTGAGTACTTATCTTATATTTTGATATTATTTACATATAAAATAACGTCAGTTACATAAGGAAGTAATAACGGAGTAAAAATTTAGATTATCTTTAAAGTTTTTGTAAAAGTGAAGGCTTTATTTTAGACATTTGAGAATTTTATAAAGCATTTTTCTATTTCCCCTGTTATATAAAAGGTCTTACACTTTACTTTCACACTCAAAGGTGGAAAGTTTTTGTTTTTTACAAATTGGACGAACAGACGGACGGAAAGAGTGCCTGCGGACGGACGGAGACAAGGACTTGCAAAAACTGGTCAATCAATTTATAGCAAGAACAGGGAAAGATATAAAAACGACAACCACCGAATGAAGAGGACAGTAACCTTCAATCCGTTGAAACAACTAACAGTGATGACGAATAACCAAGAAAAGACCCTTAGGCAACGGAGAAGAGATGCAACGGGTCATACACCAGGATGGGAATAGAAAAAGATACCAAACACTCCATAAAGGAAGAACATACAAATATATTTACTACCAAATTAAACTCTTTAGACAAACAAACTAAACAGCTAGACACATAACCTCTACCCAAATTAAACAAAACAAATAAATAAATAAATAAATATGCTACCTAATAGTAAATTAATAAATATGCCACATAAGAGATCTGATAAATAATTACCACAAACGAGTTAAATATATAAACAAATAAATAATCAACCCAGGCAGATAAATAAAGGAATTAAAGTCGCGATAAAATAGAAAAAAAACCACAGACAATAGATGCTCATAAACAAAAACAAAGACGATGAGAATCAGGAAAGCAGCGAAAATCTAGGCAGGAAATCAGCAGACCACCATGAATGTCTGCACCCGATGAATGTCAGTTTGTACCTTTATTGTCCATGTTTTATGTACCTAAATTCCTTTTTTTCGGACATCCACTCTTTTCCATTGTAGTGGATGTCCGGGGTGCCCTGAGATGGGCGGTTGATTGCGGGGTGACCTGGACAGGGTGTGTGTGATTTGGCCCCTACCCGGAGGAGCCGGAAGGAGGGTGACAAGACGAGCAATCCCTCTTGGCAAGGACACCATCAGGGACGGGGACAGAGAGACCAGGACAATGACCAGTACCGGTATGCTAGGTCTACACGTGAGATGATCAACGGGAACAGGTTGACAACAGCAGGGACAACCGAACCAGGGACAGGATTTACAAAACACCCCCCCCCCCCCAAAAAAAAAAAGGACTTGCCGGACAACTAGACCCCCAACCCAACGTCACAGACATTGTCTGCGCACAATATAAGTCAGATTTTACTGGCACATAAATAAAGTAATAATCTACGCACCATGAACCACTGCTATTATAACCGATGCCGCACGGGCTGGTTGAAACAAGGTGGAAAGTTTTTTTTTTTTTTTACAAATTGGACGGACGGACGGTTCACACTCACAATGACTCTTATGTGAGGCAATGAATTTTTGTCAAGGCCTGTAATAGGCCAAACATCCTATTTATTCAGCACCTTGTATTATATGCCAGGGAAGAGAGGAAGAGGAAGGTCAAAGAGAAGATGGGTGCAGGGTGTGGCGGATATTCTCCAGATGAGTATATCGGACGCGGGACATCTTGCTTATGATCGAGAGTTTTCCGGAAGGTTGTTACGGGAGCGAGGTTCTGCAAAGGACATGTTACTGAATGAATGAAAGAATGAATGAATGAATGAATGAATGTACTGTTATCCAATGCAGCTAACTTCATGCATTCCTTTGACTTGCACACACACACACACACACACACACACACATAAACACACATACACACACTCTCTCTCTTCTCTCTCTCTCTCTCTCTCTCTCTCTCTCTCTCTCTCTCTCTCTCTCTCTCTCTCTCTCTCTCTCTCTCGTGTGAACCCTCAGGCAAACGCCATATATGACTGTTTTGCAGGTTACTTTGTAAAATGGGATGCTTGTTGAGATGTTCAATGTATGGAAAATTTGTAGGCACATACCATTTCATAATGCAACGGTGAATGAGAATAATTGGAGTATGAAAAGATTCGCTCATACCGCTAAACTTGTGTAAATAAAATTAAGAGTGAATGAAAATACGTGGAGTATGAAAGAATTTTATTGAAAGATATTAGTATGCATTAGAGCAAATGATTACTCCACCACCATCATCAACACGTAATATGTAGGTAATTACACCATGCCATGAATGTAATATTATCATGTGTATATGAATGTATATGTTGTATTCGAAAATGTGTAAAAAAACACACACACACACACACACACACACACACACACACACACACAGTGCACCGTGCAAACTGCTTTGTACGAAATAAACGTTTATTGATTTAAAAAAAAAATAAAAAATAAAATCAACGCTTTGGATTGTTTCACGGCATTTTGGCTAAAATCAAAGTGTAGTATCTGTTCTTGTATGACGACAGTGATTAAGGGTGGACTGACTTATCTGTACTTGATCTAGAAATGGCCACCAGCAGAGGCGGTCATCACAATGACACAGGGACTTGGAACCTCATGGGACGGCTCTTGCTCCTGGGGAACCCTCTGCCCTAGAAATTAACAAATGTTTAATATTCAGGACACTCAAACACAAAATTTTACAGCTATGTTCACCAGCAATATGTAAGTTTTTTCCTCCTTAATTAACATATGATGCATTAAATTATCGTTGTATTTTTTTTTTTTTTTTTGACATTGTTATTCTTATTTCATTCACAAGCGTCATGGGCCTGTTTCAGGCCATATACCTTAATAAAAGAATGGATCTTACTTCTCTGCCTCTTGGCTAAAACGAAAGTGTAGTATCTGCACTTAATCTTACCAGGACTACATGCAAACGCGGTCATCGATTGACAAAACGGGACGTGGGACCTAATGTGGCGGAGTCTGAACCCGTGGAGAACCGCGAGCCCTTATTTACCAACATTAAAATTTTAAAAGCATCGATGCACTTTTGAAAAACCCAATGAAAACCTTATTTGATATAAAACATTCAACATTTTGTTTACAGATTCACGTCCGTCCACCAGTTGAACAGACAAATTTACAAGGAGTCAATTGGTTTATTTGAATTATACTGCAAGTTTTTCTTTGGAATTTCACTTACGGAAAACAACATTTATGGATCTCCCGTGTGTTACCGGGGCCCATAAGGGAAGCAAAGAATAGTAACACTGTAGCCTACCACGCATGTCGTAAAGAGGCGACTAAGGAGGCTTGATGGTTCCGTCGCCCTGCTACTGAGTGAGTGCGTGGTGCGACACTGTGAGCTGTGAGTTTCGTGTGAAATGCTTTTTTAATCTGCCTGAGGTTCTTTGGAACGTGACTGCATGTTCGGAGTTATGGCATGTGGCTATGTCCCAGAGTTGACTGGTCTTTGCCTTATGCAGAAATGCGTAGCTGCTGGGCTTCTGGTTGACTGCCACTGCCATCAGCGATGAACTGTATTTTCGTGGACTGTGTGGGTGAACATCTAGGAAACATTCAGATAGGAAAATACTGCCGATCCTATCAGAGATGAACTGGCTGTTTCGTGGGGGACTGGTGTGTTGACATTCTGGTGGCGGCATTATGCACAGTGTATCTGTGCGGGCTATTGTTTGTCGAGACTCCTGTCTTTTCCACTTTTCACATTGGGCAGTGGGGATCGTTTTGTGTGATATTCACTGGCACAGGAACGGAGCATAATGGGGACGACCCGTTGCTGTGAAGTTTGAACTGCGACTAACTAACTAACTAACTAACTAACATTTATGGATATTAATTCACACATCGCTACATTTGCCGTTCCAGAATAATAAATAGTATTCAGTTATTACAAAAACATTTAGAGGATCTTGCAGCATTTGACGTGTGGTGTCTTGTATTTGGAAATGTAAAAGAAAATACACAAACCATCTTGTAAATACACACTGGTTTGTGCGAAATAAAACCACATTAAACGGAATACATGTGGAAAAAAAAATAGTGAAAAGGGACAGAACATCATCATCATGATGATGTGCCATGCCGGTAAGCGTAAGCGTTCATGTTTCGCCATCTCACTCGATCACCAGAGTCGTGGATCACTTCAATGTTCTTGTCTCGACCATACCACGTGGTCAAATCATCCAGGTATTTACTTCACTGCCTTCCTCTTGTTCTTTTATCCTCAATCTTACCAGTTGTCACAAAGTTAACCAATTTATTTCTTCTCATAACGTGACCAAAAATGTTGACTGTCTACGTCTTATTTCTCTAATCAGTTTACAATTTTCATTTGTTTCTTGTAGGACTTGGTCATTGGTTTTTCTGTCTGTCCATGTTATTCTTAGCATGTTCCTAAGAAACAAAATTTCCACAATCATCAGATGTTTTTCAGTCTGTTTACTCATTGTCCAAGCCTTAAATCTATACAAAAGCACAGGTTCTATGTTGCACCTCAACACTCTTTTTCTCGTTGCAAATGACATATTTTTATTGGTCAGAATGTTTTCCATCTTAGTTTATTTTACTTTAGTCGACAGATCAACATCACGGAACACACGAGTGTATCCCATAAGTGCTCCGTTCTACTCCTAAAGTCTGGAGTAGAACCTCAGCTCAGTGTACGAACTCCGTAGCACCGGCGAGGATCCTGAAATACTTTGGGTAGATTTTTAACTCGAAATTTTGCCCGAGCAGCGCCGTTAGCTACTCTTTTTTTTAAATTTCCAACAGCCAAAGAATTATTTATTTAACAATACACCCGGGCGTTCACTACCCAGAGACAACAATACACACGGGCGTCCGATCTCACTACCCAGAAGCAACAATACACACGGACGTCCGATCTCACTACCCAGAGACAACAATACACACGGATGTCCGATCTCACTACCCAGAGACAACAATACACACGGACGTCCGATCTCACTACCCAGAGACAACAATACACACGGACGTCCGATCTCACTACCCAGAGACAACAATACACACGGACGTCCGATCTCACTACCCAGAGACAACAATACACACGAGCGTCCGATCTCTCTACCCAGAGATAACAATACACACGGGCGTCCGATGTCACTACCCAGAGACAACAATACACACGGGCGTCCCATCTCTCTACCCAGAGACAACAATACACACGGGTGTCCGATCTCACTACCCAGAGACAACAATACACACGGGCGTCCGATCTCACTACCCAGAGACAACAATACACACGGGCGTCCGATCTCACTACCCAGAGACAACAATACACACGGGTGTCCTATCTCACTACCCAGAGACAAAAATACACACGGGCGTCCGATCTCACTACCCACAGACCAGGCGAAATTTTGTTACTAGAAGTCCACTAAAAAAATCCTGGTCCTCACTGGGACTTGAACCCTGGACCTCCAGCACTCGACGCTGACACCATACCTCGAGAACACTCAGCCCCTTTCCATCTTGCAAAAGGCTACCTTCGCCATGGCGATACAAGTTCTAGTCGCTTCAAGACACTTCCCATTAGATGTTATGAGAGTTCCAAGATAGTTGTAACAATATACTTGTTTAAAATTATTCGCAGTGTACTTGTATATTTTTTAATTTCAAATATCCGTTAGAGGATCATTGCAGTCAACACCGACTTTTTTAAGCTGATGTTGATGTCTTGGCAAGATTACGCTCAGTAGTTTGCCATTGCTTTCTGAGCAACCGCCACACATACCCACGTAAGTAACCAACAAACGCCATCCTTACCGAATCTAGCGCAGCTGCGTTACCCACGTGAATATACGAGATTACAGAGAAAGTCCTTAACCACTTCGCCAAGGAGATCGACACTTGTGTATTACATTCTGGTATTTCGTTATTCCTAATGACAACCACATATCTGCGTCTTCTTACAATTTAATTATATCCCTAATTGTTTATTGTGTGCAACAAACGCATTTTCTAAATGTTGCAGATGCTGCTCATTGTCTTCAGTCAATACCGTATCATCTGCATATCTAATGTTATTGATGATTCTTCCTCCAATGGTGATTTCTTTCATATTTTCTGCATTTCTGAAAATATTTTCACTGTACGGGGGGGGGGGGGGGGGGGGGGGGGGATAAAGATCTGTGGACTTTCTATGAGACTGCAATACATGCTATTCTTGGCATCTTTAAAGAAGGTAGTTTGCCATTGCTTTCCTTCTTAGCAGTGACCATACTGATCTATGACCGTAGCCATTGTCTCCCCAAAAAGAAATCCTCTGCCTACCGTCGTGACGTTGGGGACGAGAACCTACAACTATCTGTTAGCTGCTCTTCAACTTCATCCACCACCTTCACACATGGCTTCACGTAACCCTGATCGTGAGGCTAAACGGGTACTTCACCTTGCACAAGGGTGTCCCGTAGGATAGCGGAGGGAAGGAGGCACCTTACCTCTCCTTTGATATGAGATACCCCTATCCCCCACACTGCATAACAACATAACAGTTATTTCAAGGGATATTACTAAAAATAGCATACATGTATTATGAGATTTAAATAACTGTGTATTTGTCTTCCATTTTGACATAATTTACGTATGAATTATCGAGAGTTATATGCAGAAGAAATAATATGTAATTGTCTTAGGTTATTTTTAAAGCTTTTGTAAAAGTAAAGGCTTTTTTCTTAGACAATTGTGAATTTTATAAAGCACTTTCTTATTTCATTTCGATTCTATATTAAATGTCTTATACTTTTCACATAATGTTATCTTATGAGTATTAGAATATTTGTCAATCCTGTGTAGGCCAAAATTCTCAAATGTACATTACCTTGTATTGTTATCCAATGCAGCTAACTTCATGCATTCCTTCGATTTTCTCTCTCTCTCTCTCGTGTGAACGCTCAAGCAAATGGCACATATGCTTGTTTTGCGGTTAACTTTGTAAAATGGGCCGGTCTCTCTGGTGAGGGGTTACACCACTTTCTCCGTAATCCCGTTTATCCACGCAGAGTCTCGCAGCGAGGCGAGAACTGGAAGCGGTTCGTCCCGCGCTCGTGACTTGCGGGATAATGAGCCGGCCGCTCAGAAATCAATGGCAAACTACTGAGCGTAATCTTGCCAAGAAATCGACATACAGCTGAAAGATGCTGATGTTGACAGCGATGTCCTGTAAAGGATATGCAAAACATTTATTTATTGTAAAATGGGATGCATGTTAAGATGTTCAATGTATGGAAAATGTTGTAGATATATACCATTTTCAGGAGGCAACGGTGAATGAGAATAATTGGAGTCTGAAAGATTTAGTAAACCCGTATTGAAGATTGTTACACAAGTATGTATTAGAGTAAATGATTACTCCGCTACAATCATCAACACGTAATATGTTGGTAATTACACCATGTATTGAATGTAATATTATCATGTGTAAGTTGATGTATATGTTGCATTCGAAAACCCAACAACAAAAACGCACACAACGCATATTGTAAATACAAACTGCTTTATAAGAAATAAACGTTTATTTATATTTTTTTTAATGCAGCTCTTTGGATTGTTTCATTTAGGCTAAGATCAAAGTGTAATATCTGTTCTTGTATGACGTCAGTGATTAAGGGTAGACTGTTCATAGGCAATGTATAATTTTTCCTTTCCGAAATTAACATATGATGAATGCAATTATCGCTGTTTTTTTAACATTGTTATTATTATTTCATTCAGAAAACAAACATTTGGTGGGCATTTTCAAGCCACATACCTTAATAAAAGAACAGATCTCGCTTCTCGGCCTCTTGGCTAAGATCAAAGTGTAGTATCTGCACTTATTCTTACAAGGATTATATGCAAAGGCGGTCATCCGAATGACAAATAGGGACGTAGGATCTGATGATGCGGGTGTGACCCCATGGTAAATCTCAAGCTCTTATTTAACAAAATTAAATCTTAAAAAGAATCGATACGCTTTGGAAAAACCCGTAGGAAAACCTTATTTCAAATAAAGCATTCAACATTTTTTACAGATTCACGTCCGTCCATTTGTTGGACTGAAAAACTTACAAGGATTCAATTGTGTTATTCTAAAGGATACTGTAAGTTTTTCTTTGTAATTTCAGTTACCGAAAACAACAATTTATGGATATGATTTCAAACATCACTACACTTGGGGTTCCAACATAATAAGGGAAGAAATACAAACTAGAATAGACTCTGGAAATAAGATATACTATGCACTACAACATCTACTAAAATCAAAGGCGCTATCTCGTAACACCAAGATCACAATATACAAAACACTGATCAGACCAGTTGTGCTGTATGGCTCTGAAACCTGGAGTACAACTAAAGGAGACGAAGCCTTGTTACAAACCTTTGAGACCAACGTCTTAAGACGCATTTTTGGGCCCATTAGGGATACACAAAGTGGAGAGTGGAAAAGAAGAAGCATCAAATACATTTATGATCTGGTTAAGTCCCCGCTAATCACTGGTATCATGAAGGCTAATAGACTGCAATGGCTGGGGCATATAGACAGAATGGAAGACAATAGGGAAATAAAACTCGCTTACAATCGGGAAATAAATGACCGTAGACCCCGAGGTAGACCAAGATGGCGGTGGAGAGATAATATACATACAGACCTACAAGCACTTGGAATCAACGACTGGCAAGAGAAGGTCAACCAGAGAGACGAATGGAGACGGCTTGTATCTGCAGCAAAGAACCTCAATGGCTCGGAATGCTGAAGAAGAAGAAGTAGGAGATGAAGTTATTACACAGACATTTAGAGAATCTTGCTGCGTGTGACGTGTGGTGTCTTGTTGTGTTTGCAAATGTAAATGAAAACACACACTGCGCGTTGTATATACACACTGTTTTGTGCGAAATTCATAAACATTAAACGGAAGACATGTAAATAAAATAGTGAAAAGGGACATCATCATCATCATCATCATCATCATCATCATCATCATCATCATCATCATCATCATCATCATCATCATGTGCCATGCAGGTAAGCGTTGCGGTCATGTCTCGCCATCTCACTCGATCACCAGAGTCGTGGATCACCTCAGTGTTCGTGTCTCGATCTTGCCACGTAGTCAAGCCATCCATGAATTTACTTCTCTGCCTTCCTCTTGTTCTTTTCCCCTCGATCTTGGCAGTTGTTTCCAAGTTCTCCAAGTTATTTCTTTTTATAACGTGACCAAAATATTTTGTCTGTCTACGCCTAATTTCTCTAACCAGTTTACAGATTTCACGTGGTTCTTGTAGGATTTGGTCATTGATTTAGCTGTATGTATATGGTATTCTTTGCATTGTCCTAAGAAACCACATTTCCACAACAATCTGTTGTTTTTCAGCATGTGTGCTAATTGTTCACGGTTCACATCCATACAAAAGCACAATTTCTATGTAGCACCTCAACACTCTTTTTCTTGTTCCAGATGCATATTTTTATTGGTCAGTATGTTTTCCATCTTACAAAAGGCTACCTTTGCAATAGCAATTCTTGTTCTTATCTCTTCAAGTCATTTCCCATCAGATCTTATGACTGCTCCGAGGTAATTTTAACAATTCAGTTGTTTAAGAATATTCCCATTTACTTGTATATTACATTGTGGTATTTCGTTCTTCCTAGTGACAATGACAATCTGTGTCTTCTTAAAGATTATTATAATCCTAGTTATTCACTGCGTGCAACAACCGCATATACTAAATGTTGCAGTTCCTGCTCATTGTCTTCCATCAATACTATATCATTGGCACCTTGCCGTCTTGACAGACGATAGTTTGTGCTTTAAAAAGGCATAATAACTTTTACCTATGGCGGTAGCGAATGTGACTGATAAGGCCAATTTGCGCTGTAAATGTCCGTTCACAGTGGGTGCATGTGAAAACGTGGTCATTTCCACCATCATGCAACATCTTACGTCTCAAACGCTCGGTGTGTGACTTATCTGCTATAATTTTCTCGTTTGTCTTTATTCCATTTCTGATGTTTGCCCTCCATGTAACACGTTCAGCGGCGACTTGCTCCCAATGTGCATTATCAATGCCTGTATCAATCATGTCCCGCTTATACACATCTTTGTATCGTAGTAGAGGCCGACCCTGAGATCTCTTACCCATCTGTAATTCACCAAAAAAGATGTCCTTTGGTATTCTACCATCATCCATCCTCCTAAGATGTCCTATCCATCTAAGTCTACGAAGACTGAGCATGGAATAAACCTGTCACACAACCTGATCTTTCCAATACTTCAGTATTTGTGATTTTGTCTTGCCACTTAATACCAAGAATTCTTCGCAGACACCGCATATGAAAGCTGTTTAAACGTTTCTCTTGGTGTGAGTAAGTTGTCCAGGTTTCACTGCCATAAAGAAGAGTACTAAGGACACAGGCTTGATAGACAAGGACTTTTGTTTTGGCAGTAAGCTTCCTGTTCTCCCAGACTCTTTTTCTTAACCTGTTCATTGTTGTTGCTGCCTTACCAATCCGGATGTTGATTTCCTGATCTAGGGATAATTTGCTATTTACCACTGATCCTAGATATGTAAAATGGTCTACCATCTCTAGTTCGGCGTCGTCAATAAAGATTGATGGTACCCCATGTGCACCTTGTGACATAATCTGTGTCTTCTTTTTGCTAATTGTTAAACCAAATTCAGAACAAGCATTGGAGAATGCAGATAGTAGACATTGCAATTCTTCCTCAGAGTGGGTCGTAACTGCAGCATCATCTGCAAAAAGCAACTCTCTGATCAGTACCCTCCTAATTTTGGTCTTGGCCTTCAATCTCTGAGCATTGTAGAGGCCGCCATCTGAGCGTGAGTGAATGTATATACCACCATCCTGATCACGAAAGGCATATTTCAGTAGAAGTGAAAAGTATATTCCAAAGAGGGTGGGAGCTAGTACACAACCTTGCTTAACTCCACTCTTGATTTCAAACTCTTCAGAAGTTGCACCATCAAACTTGATTATACCCTTCATGCCTGTGTGGAACGATTCCACAATGGACAGAAGAGTTGGTGGGCAGCCAATCTTCTTTAGTGCCTTGAACAGACCCTCACGACTGACCAAATCAAATGCCTTTGTGAGGTCGATGAAGGCAATAAACAGTGGTTGATTCTGTTCACGGCATTTTTCTTGCATTTGTCGCAATGAGAATATCATATCAATGGTAGACCGGTTCTGTCGAAAGCCACACTGTGATTCGGGGTAGACTTGATCTCCTAGGACTTGAAGTCTGCGCAGAACAATTCTGGCAAATACTTTTCCAACAATACACAGAAGTGAGATACCCCTATAGTTGTTGCAGTCGCTCCGATCGCCCTTGTTCTTGTACAGTGTTATGATGCTTGAATCTTTGAAATCCTGTGGGACTTGTCCTTCTCGCCAGCATAGCTCTATTAGCTGGTGGATCTGTAGAGTGAGTGTGTCTTGCCCACTCCTGATAACCTCTATTGGAATCCCATCCTTACCTGGAGCCTTGCCAGATGCAAGTTCATTTATAGCACACTTAACTTCTGTTATGGTGGGAAGTGTGTCCAGGTGGTCAAGAGTTGGTAGAGCCTCTATGGCGTTGAGGGCATCATCCGCTAGTTTGGTCTCACTTGAGTAAAGCTCCAAATAGTGCTCTACCCATCTGTCCATCTGCTGTTTCTTATCAGTGATGATTTCTCCAGTCAAGGTTTTCAATGGTGCACTTCTTTTGATCACTGGACCACAGGCTTTCTTTATTCCTTCATACATGCTTCTTATGTTTCCCTTATCACTTGCGATTTGAATGGACTCACATAACTTGATCCAATAATCATTTGCACACTGCCTGGCAGCCTTTTGCACATCCTTCCTAGCTTGCCTTAGCTCACTCAGAGTGTTACGCGTTGGTCTTTCCTTGTTTCTTAAGAGAGCTTTCTTCTTCTTATCAATCAAGGGCTGCAGAGTCTCGCTGTTTGCCGCAAACCAGTCCTGCCTCTTATGATCCACAGTGCCGTAAACCCCTACGGCAGTTTTATAAAGAGTTTCCTTAAGTTGACCCCACTTTTCATTTACTGTACAATTTTCTGGTGTATCAGTGAAAGCGTCTTCAAGTTGCTGTTGAAACTGAAAGCACTTTTCAGGATCGTGAGTGTTAATAATATTAATCCTGGGGCTAGATTTGTGTTTAGCTGTGTAGATTCTCTTTGGTCTCAGTCTAACCCTTGCAACAACCAAAGAATGATCCGTATCACAGTCAGCACTGTGGTAACTTCGAGTCAATGATATATGGTTCAGATGTTGTCTCCGTGTGATGATGAAGTCCAGCTGGTGCCAATGGCCGGACCTTAGATGTTTCCATGTGACCTTATGCATCTCTTTTGTTTTAAAAAAGGAGTTTGTAATACATAGGTCATTACTGGTGCAATGCTCCAGCAGCCTTTGCCCATTTTCATTCATGCGACCGATGTTGTATTTTCCAAGGCACACTGGCCATGAACTCGAGTCCTTGCCCACACGAGCATTGAAATCACCGAGCATATAAATGTAGTCAGATTTTGGAACTGCCTTGATCACGGAGTCTAACTCCTCATAGAACGAATCCTTCACATCATCAGAGGAATCGAGTGTCGGTGCATATGCAGTAATAATGGTGGCAAACCACAAGAGGTTGCCAAGCGCAGGGATAATAGTCTTTCATTTCCTCCTGCTGGAATTTCAATCATTCCCAGTAGCGAATTCTTCACTGCAAAGCCCACACCGTGTTGCCTTTTTTCTGCCTGCCCTCTACCCTTCCAAAAAAGGTGTAATTGTTTTCCCTGAGTGACCCTTCCTCAGCGAGGCGAGTCTCCTGCAGGCCAGCAATATCAATGTTAAGACGATTGAGTTCGGCATCAATCACAGCCGTTTTTCTCACATCGTCAATATTGGTCAAGTCAGTGGAAAATCCTGGACACATGGTTCTCACGTTCCAGGTTGCAAGCCGTAGCTTGAGGTTTCTATTTTTATTTTTGTTTGTACCTGGTGCATTGGTTTTACAGCCTGCGATTCAGATTTTGTCCTAGCCCCAAGCACCCATTGAAGCAGGCAGGCTGTGGCGGATCAGCACCCAATTGGCTGGGGGCTGCCCAGCTTGAGGCGGGCGGTAGCTGATCAGTGACACCTGTAGGTGTCTCCCACCGTCAGAGGCAACGCGTGGCGCCCCATGTCTACGCCAACTGACAAGGGACTTATAACCCGTAACAGTTGCCTCTCGCTTTGATTCCGAGACCAGTTAAGACCAGGGATGGAGTTATTGCCTCTCCATAGCACAAAGCCTGGGCTAAAATATAGAGATCATGTGTTGCCCATGCAGCATGATCCCTCTCTCGGCCTGCCTAGTTCACTCCAGAGGAAAGGTAACACCCCTACATCTGGAACAAGACAAGCTGCAGAAGCTGCCGGATCAGCAAAGCAATGCTCTAACTGTCCGCCTGTCGGAGTTTCGATCCTAGACCAGCTGCCAACCAAGGCTTAGGGCCTGGTCTGCCCTGCCGTGACATTGTGTCTTTAGATTGCTTTTCCTCGCACCAGGGTAAGGCTTGTACCCTCCCAATTGCGCTCTTCCGCCCGAAGCCGTTGGCACAATGTGGGGTGGTGGGTTTGGTAAGCGCCGCCCAACGTTCGACGCTAACAGAAAGCAGGTAGTACCGTCTACTGTTATACGGTAGCTCAGTCATATCTGACTAAGACCTGACACACGTCAATACTGTATCATCTGCATATCTAATGTTATTGATGTTTCTTCCTCCAATGGTGATTCCTTTCGTATCTTGTACATTTCTGAAAATATCTTCACAGTACGGGTAAAAAGATCTGGGGACGCTATTCTTGGCATCTTTAAAGGAGGTAGTTTGCCATTGCTTTCCTTCTCAGCAATGACTATACTGGTCGATGACGGTAGCCATTGTCTCTCCCCCCCCCCCCCCCAAAAAAAAAAAGAACAAGAGATCATCTGCCTACCGTCGTGAAGTTGGAGACCATAACCTACAACTATCTGTTGACTGCTCTTCAACTTCATCCTACCACCTGCACTCATGGCTTCAAGTAATCCTGATCGGGTGGATAAACGGGTACTCCACCTTGCCCAAGGGTTTCCTGTGGGCTAGCGGAGGGAAGGAGGTACCTTACTGTCAAAGACTAGAATAAGATAGGAGGGAAGACCACCCTGAATGAGTGGTCTACCTCAAGTAGATTAGAGATAACCCAGTGCCCCAACATGAGGGCAGGGTAGGTGTAGGGAGGGGAACTGTCAAACAGTTCTCTCATGAGACACGGAAGTGTCAACCAGAGAGTAAGCACTCTGGTCACGTTATAATCACGCCAACGTGATAGACACCGATAACTAGAATAGAACTCAAGAGTAGGCTACTACTCTAAGCGTGTAGCACGCAAAAGCCGAAGTGCGCACAAGGTCCTTCCGCGTACTGTGTAATCAGCACGCGGAGAATTGGCAGACTGGGGACAGACTTCGTAGGGAACACATCGCTTAGAGTCGATGCGTATTTCTTTAGATGAGTAGATAGATTTAGCAGTAGGGCTAGGGACGACTAGTGATAGGAAGTTCTGTGTATTCATGTGTGGTTCGTTAGAGACAGTTTTGTGCATTGATGTATTGTAAGAGCCAGTGGCAATAAAAATGTGTACTCAATTCCTCTCGTACGACTGACAAGTCTTTTTGTGGGGTGCGAGAGAAGTTATCGCATAATGCCTGTAGCATCGCTTGATGACAGGCTAGGATAAAAGTGGTGTCAGAAGTGTGGCTTGGACAATTGTTCAAGCTAAAACACTCACCCACGGCTCTAAAATAGTATTACTGTCAGTTAATCACAGGGTTTAATTTATGTTAGTGTAAAACGGCGTGTGCAGACGAGAACAAGATGCAAGTTGTGCCCATCGTGACCGATTAACGCTTATTTATGCTTATTAAAATGTTTTGTGCTTTATGAACATGTTTTCTTCTGATTTGTAAGTATTATTATTATAGTTTTGTATCATTTATTTCAACAATTATGTATTTATTTATGTGTATTTACGAAACATGATTCACGGCGGAGCGATACACAAAATAATGAGCCGGCGACAATATCGATTTTTCCAATCTAAAAATAGCGCTGCGCCTGTGACGTATCGCGGTTGACACACAGCTACCCTACGCCATTTGCAATCGGCGATAGATTATTTACAAATCGCCAAGCGGCTGCTCGCCTAAATCTTTGAATTATATTACATATTATTTTTTTATACAAGCTATTTATTGAATATATTTATTAATTTGAACATTATTATTCTCTTTATATTTATCTTAAAGCATTTATTTATTTATTTGTGAACATATTCTATTTTCTACTGTCACGATGGCACTACTTTATTTATGCAAATAGGTTTCGGTCTGCACAGCACTTTCATAAATTAAACAGCAATAGTTAGGGAACGCAGAAGACATTAGAACGAAGACAGGACAGTGACATTTATTATTAAATATACCACATTGTGTTGTCCGGGCGCATGTGATTGAAAATCAAACAAATGTCAAAGTCATATGTCGTTTACAAATTGTTAATTATTGATGCTCTTGTAAACCAGATATAACAAGAGCTGTTTAGAGGAGGAACACAAGGTGTATGTTGAAGTGCCAAACGATTGTACTTGAGGTGCCAAACGATCGTACCTGATTGTTCTGGATTGTTAAGATGAGTATACCCAAATTATTTTGAATGCAATATAATTAATAATGCATCTCTTGTTCAGGGTGTAATCTAATAATATGTTGTGTACACAGGCATTTAAAAACTTAACAAGTCTAAGATACCTGAGTAAATATTTCAGTGCCTAGCAACTCTAGCTAATTATCCAACAACATGTCAACTTTAGCTGATTTCATACAAGCAGGCAAGGAATGAGGACACACAGGAAAGGAATTAGAGCAATATGCTGATCAAAAATTTAAAGAAATAAAAGATGCTGAGAGAGATGAACGTGCACGAGAAAGACAACATCAGAAGGAGAATGTAGAACAAGAGAGACAACACCAAAAAGAGTTGGCACAATTAGCTGAAGAAACTAAACAGAAACAGTTAGAACATGATAAGGAGATTAAACAAAAAGAATTAGAGTTGAAGCAAAAACAATTAGATCAGGAGAGAGAGTTAAAGCAAAGAGAGATAGATGAAATGGCAAGAGTGAAAGAAAAACAAATACAGATTGAATCAGAGACACAGTTACAGATGAAAGGTATGGAAGTAGATTCACACTTAGAGATCTCCTCTACAAAACTAAAGAGTCAGCAAGAAGAGAATAAACTTAATAAATACAAACATATTATTAAGCCATTCTGTAAAGAAGATTTCATATCAGCTTGGACAGAAAATGTCGAATATCAGCTGAAATACCATCAAGTACCAATCTATATGTGGGCCATGATCTACATGAAAAACCTCAGTGGGGAGCCCCTTAAAGTTATTGAATCAATACCAACTGATCTTAGATCTAACTATCAGTACATTCACGATAGGATAATGCAACATTTTTTACTTGATGCCCCTGGGTATCAAGTGAAATTTTGTAACTTAAAACCAAAACCAAGTGAGACATTCATCGATTATGTCTCGAATGTCCAAAGCGTGCTGAATAGATGGCTTAGTGCAGCAAAAATAGAAAAAGGACTTTGAAAAACTTTAAAATGTAATAGCCATGGATAAAGTCATATCCACAATCCCATCTCCTTTCGCTAAATTCCTGCAGCAGTCAGACATAGAAACAATAGAGCAATTCGAGAAGAAAGGCTCCGCATATTTTTCCTCAAATAGAGATATTTTTAAAACATCAAACATCGACTCTGAAATAGTCTCTTTTGTTAAGGACCAACCTAAAAGCTATGGTAGCAATAAAAGACCATTTCAGAGAGTCGACAAGAGAGATCGAAAATTAACTAAATGTGTGTATTGCCAACTTTTTCATGATACTTATGCTATGTGTGATAAATCACCAAACTATCCAACACATCTTGAAATGGTCACTAAGAAACAACAAAACAAGAGAAATGCATACAGGCGTGCAGTCAAATGTTTCTTCTGTTCCAGCTACGGGCATTATTCCAGTAAATGCTTAGGCCGCCAAAGAATGAAGGCCAACAGTGCAATGTTAATTGATACATCTTCTGATAGTGGGAGTGAGACTGAGTGCGAGGTCGAGAATGAGTTACCTTTTAATCAATCTGAAGATGTTTGTTGTGTAAACGATATTTTACGCTTTGACAGTTGTGAGCGATGTCACCAATTTCATGCAGACGGAAAATTAGAATGTGGACATACAGTACCATTCTCCACTGAGAGTGTAAATGCAGCATTAGCCTCCAGAGGCAATTTGGTGTTCCACAAGGCATTGGTCAACGAAATACCATGCCAGTGTTTTCTTGACAGTGGGAGCACTCTTATCGGTCTTAGAAAGGAATTGGTGAATCCGAATGATTATACAGGTGACTCAGTCAAATGCCGAACATTTCGGGTAATATCGAAATTACCCACTGGCAAGAGCCCGTATTAACACTCCTTTCCTTTCTGGTACCTTTACATTTGCTATTTTAGATAACCCTTGTACTGATTTAATTTTGGGATGCTTACCCCAATTGAAGCATTGCACTAACGAAGAAATAGCTGCATGGGAAAAATTACATGCACCTAAGGCAACAACCAGAGCAGATACTATTAATCTTGAACCAGATCAAGACATACTACTTTTACTCCAAGACAAACATAATTTATTATTGACCTCATGGCAAGGGCCATTCAAAGTGGTACGAAAAATTTCAGATGTCGATTATGAAATATCGATAAACGGACACTTAAAGATATTTCATATCAGCATGTTGAAACCCTACTTTTCACGACAAGAGACAGAATTAGAGACAGACGAACACAATGCATCGACACCTATTGATGAGGCGACAGACATACATAACGCAACTACACTAGTTAGCTAGACTGGCCAAGCCGACGATATGCATACACTTAGTTAGCATACAGAAAACGCACTTAGCACCATCACCGTACTGAATTAGGTAGACGACGACGGCATGGAACTACCTGTTCCAATTGTAGACAAGACTGCGACATTGGAATGTATACGGTTAGAACGGGACTAACGGAAGAAAA
>JACEFZ010027055.1:40000-67140 GCA_014155875.1 Cepaea nemoralis | reverse complement strand
TTTAAACCAGAAGCAAAATCGTTTTTTGTCTACGGGGGTCCCATACTTTCAATGTTTTGCATATCCTTTACAGAACATCGCTGTCAACATAAGCATCTTTCAGCTGAATGTTGATTTCTTGGCAAGATTACGCTCAGTAGTTTGCCATTGCTTTCTGAGCGGCCGGCTCACATACCCCGTAAGTAACCGACGCGATTCGAACCACTGCTGATTCTCACCGTCGTCACTTTATTTACGAGAGTATACGAGATTACGGAGACAAGTCGTTAACCTCTAAGCCAGGAACACGCGCGGGTCGTATAGGGCAGGTTAAAATAGTTGGTCTGTCCCTGTCAAGGCAACCGCAGGCGGGACTCAAAATTCAATCAGTCTAGGTGTTTTATAAACTAACATTAACAAATCTAGTAGCAACATCAATACCACATAGCAACACAGGCGTCACCAAAGAGAAGAGATTCCATCCCACACACTAAGGATGCGTTAATTTAGTATAATGCCAGTGAATGTTGTTCTTGAAGATTGATGATGTGTCCTATAGGGTTGATTCTTAATGCTTGTAGTTTTATGGATGTCTTATAGCCTCCTTGTTTCTTGTAAGAGCCCCACCCTCTTTGGGATATACTTTTCACTTCTACTGAAATATGCCTTTCGTGATCAGGATGATGGTATATACATTCACTCACGCTCAGATGGTGGCCTCTATAATGCTCAGAGATTGAAGGCCAAGACCAAAATTAGCAGGGTACTAATCAGAGAGTTGGTTTTTGCGGATGATGCTGCGATTACGACCCACTCTGAGGAAGAATTACAACATCTACTATCTGCATTCTCCAATGCTTGTTCTGAATTTGGTTTAACAATTAACAAAAAGAAGACACAGATTATGTCACAAGGTGCACATGGTGTACCATCAATCTTTATTGACGACGCCGTACTGGAGAAAGTTTACCATTTTACATATCTAGGATCAGAGGTAAATAGCAAATTATCCCTCGATCAGGAAATCAACATCAGGATTGGCAAGGCAGCAACAACAATGAACATGTTAGCAAAAAGAGTCTGGGAGAACAGGAAGCTTTTTGCCATAACAAAAGTCCTCGTCTACCAAGCCTGTGTCCTTAGTACTCTTCTTTATGGCAGTGAAACCAGGACAACTTACTAACGCCAAGAGAAACGTTTAAACAGCTTTCATATGTGGTGTCTGCGAAGAATACTTGGTATTAAGTGGCAAGACAAAATCACAAATACTGAAGTATTGGAAAGATCAGGTTGTGTGACGGTGTATTCCATGCTCAGTCTTCGTAGACTTAGATGGATAGGACACGTTAGGAGGATGGATGATGGTAGAATACCAAAGGACATCTTTCTTTGGTGAATTACAGACGGGTAGGAGATCTCAGGGTCGGCCTCTACTACGATACAAAGATGTGTGTAAGCGGGACATGATTGATGCAGGCATTGATAATGCACATTGGGAGCACGTCGCCGCTGAAACGTGTTGCATGGAGGGCAACTATCAGAAATGGAATAAAGACAAAGGAGAAAATGATTGCAGATAAAGCACACACAGAGCGTGAGAGACGTAAGATGGTGCAAAATGGTGGAAGTGACCATGTTTTCACATGCACCTACTGTGGGCAAACATTTGCAGCAAGAATTGGCCTTACCAGCCACACTCGCCACCGCCATGGATCGTAGTTATTAAGCCTTTTTGAAGCACAATGTACCAAACTATCGTCTGTCAAGACGGAAAGGTGCCAATGGTAAAATGGTTTCTTGTAATGTATTAGTGGTTTAGTGTTGTGTACTTTGTGTTGTGCCTGCTGTGTTTGTTTATGTCCGTGATTGTCTGTTTTGGGGGATCTATCACTGTAGCTAAATATATTACCTTAGGAATGATACATTTGTTCACAACTGTGCTTCTGTCAAAATGTGTCTCGTATTTGTAGTATGTCTGATTTATTTTGTCAGTGAATGTCATGTTTCTGTGTGCTTTTCCTCGGCCTTATGGAAATGTAATCCTGAATATTTCCTATGGTCTGAAACTGTCTCATCTCATCTCATCTCATCTCATCTTGTTCCTCTTTTACGTTTCGGTTTCTATGTGAAGTATAAACAGTGGGGGAGTGCCCATTTATGGGCTTCATGTATCGATATTCCCGTGGACTCTGCTATTCCCTCTGTTGGTCGGCTTCTTCCTCTGCTTCCATTTGGTCTGTACATCATTGCTTTTTTCTGGTATACCGTAAGTTGGTAACATGGTTATATTGCCAAACCATTTTACATGTTGCCTTGTAATAAAATCTAGCGCTGCTATAATCTCCACTTTAGTCCTGATTTCTTTATTTCCTCTCTTCTTGATACATTGAGTATATTCTTCTCAGGAATCTCATTTCTGTTGTGGTGTTTCTTTCTCTATAGATGTTAGAGGCTTGATTTTAAGAAGCTATTTTTTGTTAATGTTGGCCTTTTACAGGCCTGACAAAAATTTATTATTGCTACTTCAAAGTATTCATCAATGGAGGGATAAAACAGTAAAACAGTTGGTGTACCATCTAGGGACAACATAAAAGTAGGTTATAAAATTGTAAGGATTACAAAATAAGGCAAATATTATAGTTGAAAATGACAGATTATATATTTTATCTTTAATTTCCATAAAATAGTATTATCAGATTATATAAAAGTTTAAGACACGATCGAAAAATAGTTTATAACTGCCATTATATAATCAAACAAAATATTTATTTTTATGTGAGTTACTTCACTTAATGCAACTGTTTGGTAGTTATGTCCCATGGCATAATCCATTGGATTGATGTGTGTGCCTTTTCATGTAGTATATCCACAACTAGTCAGAAGAGATTTTTTTAAAACAAAGTAGTGACCAATCTCTCTCTCTCTCTCTCTCTCTCTCTATATATATATATATATATATATATATATATATATATATATATATATATATATATATATATATATATATATATATATATATCTTCTTCTTCTTCTTCAGCTTTCCGAGCCATTGAGGTTCTTTGCTGCAAATACAATCCGTCTCCATTCGTCTCTCTGGTGGACCTTCTCTTGCCAGTCGTTGATTCCAAGTGCTTGTAGGTCTGTACATGTATTATCTTTCCACCGTCTTCTTGGTCTACCTCGGGGTCTACGGTCATTTATTTCCTGAGTGTAAGCGAGTTTTGTTTCCCTATTATCTTCCATTCTTTCTATATGCCCCAGCCATTGTAGTCTATTAGCCTTCATGATACCAGTGATTAGCGGGGACTTAAACAGATCATAAATGTCTTTGTTACGTCTTCTTTTCCACTCTCCACTTTGCGTATCCCTAATGGGTCCAAAGATGCGTCTTAAAATTTTGTTCTCAAAGGTTTGTAACAAGGCTTCGTCTCCTTTCGTTGTACTCAGGTTTCAGAGCCATACAGCACAACTGGTCTGATCAGTGTTTTGTATATTGTGATTTCGGTGTTACGAGATAGCGCCTTTGATTTTAGTAGATGTTACAGTGCATAGTATATCTTATTTCCAGAGTTGATTCTAGTTTGTATTTCTTCCCTTATGATGTTGGAGCAGTTGAAGATTGTACCCTATATTTGTATGTTTCCGTTCTTTTAATGGTCATATTATCTATTTGTATGTGGCCAGAGTTTGTAGCCATTCCGTCTCTTGAAATTACCATATATTCTGTCTTATCTTGGTTGATAACCAGCCCCTCTGTTGGGCTTTTTCCTTTAAGTGAGTCAATATTTCCAATGTCTTTTGTTCACTTTGCCCTATAATATCTATATCATCTGCATAACCAAGCAGCTTGGATGTTCCTCCAATATCACATTCCTCCTTTACCTTCCTTACAACTTTCTCTAGAGCCAGATTGAAGAGTAGCGGCGATAGTGCATCACCCTGTTTCAAGCCAGATGTTATTTGGAAGGGGTCTGATTTTCTGCCTTTATATGTTACTATATTATAAGTATCTTCCATGCATAGTCTGGTCATGTTGATTAACTTCCTTGGTATTCCAAATTCCTGCATAGCATTCCATAGACTATTCCTATGGACACTATCATAAGCCTTTTTTAAATCCACAAAAATGCTATGGAGATCTCTTTTATATTCCCAATGTTTCTCGGCTATTTGTCGTAAGATAAATATATGATCTATTGTTGATCTGTTTTGTCTAAAACCCGCCGGGTAGTCAACTAATATGTCTTCTGAATATGGTTTTAGTCTATTTAGTAATACTGCGGATAGTATCTTATAGCTTGTGGACAGGAGTGAAATTCCTCTATAATTTTCACATCAGAACTTGTCTCCTTTCTTAAAGATAGGTATCAATAATGACTCTTTCCAGTCATGGGGTAATTCTTCTGTCCTCCAGATTTTTATTATTAGTTCGTATAGCTTTAGATGTAATGCATGGCCACCTGCCTTTATAAATTCAGCAGCAATTCCATCAGTCCCAGTTGCCTTATTGTTTTTAAGTCGTGTGATTACATATAGGATTTCTTGAAATGTAGGTTCTTCAATTTGTGGTTCGCATGTTAGAACCTCTTCCTGTGGGAAAATGTTACTTGGAGCTTCACAATTTAGTAATTCAATAAAATATTCTTTCCATGTGTTGCACATTTCCTCATTGGTATTTATCATATTCCCATTTTTGTCTTTTAAACCATATGTGTTTTGTTGGTGCCCTCGTTTCATTGACTTCAGTTCTTTAAAACATTTTCTGGATTAATTTTTCTGGTGATTAGTTTCCATATCTTTGATTATATTACTCATATATTCTCGCTTCTGCTGTCTGACTATTTTTGTAGCCTCTTTACATTCATTTCTATAATGCTCTTCCTTTTGGATGTTATTGATGTCATTTAACCATACATGTCTGGCATTCTTCTTCCTAATGACTGCTTCTTCACATTTTTATTGAACCATCTGTTCTTTCAATGCGTGGTTAACACACCGAGACATTCTTCTGCGGTAGATTGAATTGTATTCTTGATGGTCAACGCTTTCCTCCGAAGGGTTTTGCAGAGTTTCAAGTTTACATTTTATTTCATCTGTAAATTTCTCTTTGACTGTAATGTCTTGTAGTTTTTCTCTGTTATATGTTGGGTGTAATCTTTGTAATTTAGTATAGAAAGCTCTCTTAAGTTTTATTTTAAATTTTGCTCAACGAGGAAGTGGTCACTGTGGCACTCAGCTCCTCTATAACTTCTGACTTGCTGTATGTTTGATGCATTTCTGTTGTTAATTAAAATGTGATCTATTTGATTATAGGTTCTCTTGTCACATGATTTCCAAGTTTGTTTGTGTATATCCCTTCTTTGTAGTCTGGTACTGCTAATCTGCAGTCCTGTGGCTTCTGCCAGGTTGATGACTCTCCATCCATTATCACTTGAAGTTGTATGTAGGCTTTCCAAACCGGCCACTTTTTTTATTAGTTTGCTCTCTACCTATTTTTGCATTGAAGTCTCCCAGCACAATCAGGATGTCCTGTTTGGGGGTTTCTTCTATGACATCTTCCAGATCATTATAAAAGTCTTCTTTAATATCATCTTCTTTCTCTTCAGTAGGTGCATGTACATTAATATTTAAAAATTAATATTTTTAAAATTATATATATATATATATATATATATATATATATATATATATATATATATATATATATATATATATATATATAGCGAGAGAGAGAGAGAGAGAGAGAGAGAGAGTAAGAGAGAGAGAGGGGGTGGGGGGGGGGGGAGAGATACACTGTGAATGATGCCGAACTCAATCGTCTGAACACAGATATTACAGGTATGCTGGAGACGGGTCTCACAAGGACAACACTTACACCATTTTTGGGAAGGGCAGAGGGCATGAAGAAGACAGTCAACATGGAGTTGGCTTTTCAGTGAAGAATTCACTACTGGGAATGACTGAATTTCCAGCTGGAAGTAATGAAAGACGGTTATCTCTGTGCTTGGAAACCTCTTGTGGTTTTGCCACTATTATCACCTGCATATGCAGGGACACAAACTTCCTCTGACGATGTGAGGGACTCATACTATGAGGAATTGCATTTTGTGATCAAGGCAGTTCCAACATCTCGCCAATGTCACCAGCTGGACTTCATCATCACACGGAGACAACATTTAAATCACACGTCATAAACTCGTAATCAGTACGATGCTGATTTGCGATACTGATCATTCTTTAGTTGCTGCAGGGGTTAGTTTGAGACTAAAGAGAATATACACAGCTAAACACAAATGTATCACCATTATGAATATGATAAACACCAAATATCATGATAAGTGTTTTGAATTTCAACAGCAGCTCGAAGAGACTCTCCCCGATGCATCAGAAGATTGTACAGCAAGTGATAATTGGGGTATACTTCATGAAACTTGACATGGTTTTATGACACTGAGGATCAAAATTGGCAAGACTGGTTTACGGCAAACAGCTTGACACTGCAGCCCTTGATTGATAGAAAAGACGATAACTCTCTTAAGATATAAGAAAAGAACACTGCGAAACATCAAGTGAGCTGAAACAAGCTAGGAAGGATTTGAAAAAAGCAGCCATACAGTGTGCAAACGGCTATTGGATCAACTTATGCGAGTGCATTAACAATGCCATGACTAGGGAAACATCAGTGGCATGTTTGAAAGTATAAAGAAGGCTGCGGTCCAATCATTACAAGAAGCGCACCACTGAAAATCTAAACTAGGAGAAATCATCACTAGATAAGAAACAGCAAATGAATAGATGGGTAGAGCACTATTTTTAGCTTTACTCAAGCAAGACTAAACTGATGCCCTCAACTTCATAAATGCTCACCCAACTCTTGACCACCTGGAGACACTTTCCACCATAACAGAAGCTTAAAAAAAAATTAAAAAGTTGCTTAAAAGTCGACAGGGTAGACTTCATTGCACCGGGTTTTCATCCCATAGGGCTCAGTCTCTTTCCGCAGCGCACAAAGTACGAACTCCTTTGCTCCAGCGACGACCCTGAGGAGTCTCCGAGAAGCTAAGTTTGATATTAATGAACTTCTTTCAGACCAGGCTCCTGTAAGGGCGAGATTCCATTAGAGGTTACCAGTAGTGGGCAAGACATACTCAACCTGCAGATCCACGAGCTAATAGAACTATCATGGGGAGAAAGACAGGTCCTGCAGTATTTCAAATAATCAAACATCATAACACTGCACAAGAACAATGGGGATTGGAGTAGCTATAACAACTATAAGAGTGTCTCACTTCTATGTATCGCGTCATGGACAGAACAGAGTTAAAGACAAGAGGTTGGTAGAACAGCAGAGTGATATTTACTCACGACAACCCGCAGGACAGGACCACTTTGTGATGTAGTTTCTTGTCTCGCTGTGTGATAGAGTTGTTCCTTGTATGTCTGTGTGATGTAGTTGTTCCTGTATGTCTGTGTGATGTATGTGTTTCTTGTATGTTAGTGTAGCCTCTGCTGTTTCTAGGATGTTTGATTGTTCTTTTACCCTTGATTTTGAAATATTCTGTGTTCCATTTCTCAGGGATGTATTTGATCTCCCAGCACAAAGGAACCTCCCTCCCTTGTAGATAAGACCGTCGACTGTTTATTATTTCGAGACCGACAGTAAACGCAAGCATCAACAACGTGATTCAATCGCAATACATCTAAGAATATTAAAGAGACACAGATCATGATTTTTCCGTAAATAATATTAACGAGACGAAAATTTTAAAGCATAATTAAAAATTCAAGTCAGCTGTATGTCCTTTTACAGGACGTTGCCTCATCCTCGGCCATTTAATGTTTTGTCGTTATTTACTTGACATTGTTTAATTAAGTCGTTTGTTATAGCATTCTGAGCGATAACTGTCTCAAATAATATAAATCAACGCAAAGCGCTCTGTTAAAATTAGCCCTTAGCTGACGTCGAATCCTCAACTCGGTATGTCGGGGGAATTGTGAATCTGCTCGTCTCACTTTCCCTTAAGCCACAGAGCCACACCAGTTAATCTTCTTATTTAATAAAAAAATATACCAATTAAATTGGTTACCAGATTACACTTGATGGCTGGTCTACAATTAGGTTTGTAAACGTTCCTTTAATTTATTTTAAGATTGCATTGCTTGGGAAAATATTTATCTCCAAGATGTTAAACTGTTGCCAGCTAGGTATTCATTGCTGGAAAAGTTTTTAAATTATTGATGTTGTAATAATGGTTTATTTACACATATGTCTCTTTAATATACATAGATGTCTTGAGTTTGAGTCATGTTGTTGAATTATGTGTTTACATTGTTTCTGGAAAGAATAAACAGTCGACAGTCTTATCTGGGAGGGAGAGATATTCTTTGTGTTGCGAGTACAAACATATCGCCGAGACATGAAGCACACACAGTATCAAAACCAAGGGTAAAAGAACATGCAAACATCCTAGAAACAGCAGAGGCACACAGACACACAAGAAACAACTACATTACACAGAGTTCAAGAAACAGCTACATCACACAGACATACAAGAAACAACGACATTACACAGACATTCAAGAAACAACTACATCACACAGACATACAAGAAACAACTGCATTACATAGACATACAAGGAACAACTACATCACATAGACATACACGAAATAATTACATCACACAGACATACAAGAAACAATTACATCACATAGACATTGTCATCTATTTTGAAGGGAGTGGTAGATCACTGTAGTGCATGCCCCATTTCTTACAAAAGAAGTTGGTCCCCATCCTCTTCTATCTTCAATAACCCCAGAATATGACCCTCGAGTTATCTGCAGGCCTCGTCTTATTAATTATGTCTAGGAGATATGGATTATGGCCCTGGTGAGAATAGTAAACACTAACTGGGATTCTGCCCCTTCTCCAATGATTCTTTTAGCTCTTGAGCCCCCTTTTTTCCAATTCTGAGGAATGACTGGGGGTGGGTGGGTGGGGGTGTGTGGGTGCGTAGTGGAGGATGTATGATTGAGTGAGTGTGTGTTGGTGGACAGGTAGGGAATTCGTGTGTGGGTGGGGAGAGGTGTGTGGTGTGTTGGTTGGGGATATTGTGTGGGTGAAGTATGTGTGTGTGGGTGGGGGATTTTTGTGGTGTGTGAGTGGGGGTATGTGGGGTGGATGGGTAAGGGTATCTGTGTGGGTGTGGGTGGGAATATTGTGTGGTATCTGGGTGGGGGATATGTGTGTGGTGTGTAAGTGGGGATGTGTTGGTGAGGGATATGTGTGTGTGTGGTGCGTGGGTTGGGAATATTGCGTGGTAGGGGGTGTTTGTGATGTGCGGGTGGGATATTGTGTGGTGGGGGATTGGGTTAAGGCATGTGGGGGTGGGTGGAAGTTGTATGTGTGGGTGGTGGGGGGTGTGTGAGTGCATTTTGGATGTATGGGTGCTTAGGGAGATGTGTGTGTTTGTGGGGGGGGGGGGGGACATGTCAGTTGGTAGGGATGTGTGTGTATGGTTTGGAGATGTGTGAGTAGATGTGCGATGTGTGGGTTGGTGGGGAATTGTGTGCGTGGCTGGGGAATATGTGGTCGATGGAGATGAGGCTGGGGGATAGGTGGTTTGAGGTGTGGGTGGGGAGAGGATGTATGGGTTAGGATGTGGATGGGCGTGGGATGTGTGGGTTGGTGGCGGAATGTTTGTGGGTGGCGAGTGTGTTTTGGTTGGGGGATCAAGTGAGGGCAGTGTGTGTGGGTGGGGGATGTGCGGGAGGGGATGGGTCGGTTGGTGGGGTATGTATGTGTCCCTTGGTGTGCGTGTCTGTGGGTAGGTGTGTGTGTGGGTGGGGTGATGTATGGATAGGTGGGAGATGGACCTCATAACATGGTATTTAGCCTTGTTTATGTTTACAACATTCATTTCACAATGTTTATTTTTCTTCCTATGTAAATGTATAATGCTATTGATGAACGAAAGACGAGTCATTGGAAGGGCCGAATGTAAGACGTGCCTGCGCGCCCAATTTGTGACCCTAATAAAGTTGATTTGATTTGATTTACTGACCACATTATCCCTGGAGTGCCGATTGCTCTATACAAATATTGGGGCAAGCACCATATGCCTGGTACCCCTTAGGGCGTGTAAGAGAGTCGTTTACTATGTTTTACTTATTTTCACATTTACTTACTATAACGGAAGTTAGAAATGAAAGGGAAGAAAGGAAAGGTAACAAACAAACAAAATAATTTCATTTGCTGCCTATAGTACCTTGCAGTTTAGGGCAGGCGGGGTCTTGAGCCTAAGGAATTAAGGCAGCTGGCTAGTGCAGTCGCCGCGAACTGTACAGGTTAGGATTTTCTTTTTGCCCCCGACAGAAATAAATCCCAAACTTACCGAGGATTCGAACCCGGGTGTCCCGAAGGAGAACACGGCGTCCTTAGCCACTTGGCCAGCCGCTACTCTACAAATTATCTCATATCATTATCGCCTTGAACATGGCCGGGGTATGTCCGGCTTGCGGGTCGCATAAAGTCCATTAAAACATTTGGCCCGTCCCTGTCAAATCAACCGTATTCGAGACACGAAATTCAATCAATCTGTTAGTTGCATATTCATTACAGGACGTTGCAGTCCACCAAAGAAATTTATGGCTGTTCGTGATCTCTTTGAAAACATACGTTTTGTAGTTTGCCATTGCTTTCTGAACTACCGGCACTCATACCTTTGCATGGGAAACTAACCCAAGGCGGTCTGCTTCCAAATATTCCACAGTTGAATTTCTAAAGCGGTATAAACCAGCATTAACAAATCTAGTAGCAACATCGATACCTCTTAACATCTACACCCCAAATCAAAGACAAGCCGTTAGGGATAAGTTAATCGTAGTATAATGCTAGTGAATGTTATTCTGGGTGGTTCATGACGTGTGCTATATGGCTGATTCCTCCTGCTTCCTGTTGTGTGTATAAATCTTGTTAGTGCTAGTCCTTCTTGCTTCTTATCATGTATTAGTATTTTGGTGTTGTATACGTTGTATTGTGTTGCTGAAGATGAAACATCCTTTGTATTTGGGGGATTTAACACTGTAGCTAAATATATTATCTTAGAAATGATGAATGATGTTACAACTGTGCTTCTTCCAAACATTGTTGATGTCTTGTATGAGTACCAATGTAGCATGGCTATGATTTGTTTTGTCACTGATTGATTGATTTAGGAACCGACATCACAGCATTCAGGACTGAATGCCACGCTTCTATGTGTGTTTTTCTACGACCGAATGGAAATATAATCCATACATTTTCATACAGTCTGTAACCGTCAGAGATAGAAGAGACATACTTTTAAGGAATTTTGGCCTTTTACAGACCGGACAAACATTCTGTTACGTAGACTTGACCAGACGAAACGCATATCATTCAAGGGATAAAACACTTAATGTAGCCACTTTAGTAACATTTTTTTAAATTGCTTTCTAATTATGCAATTTGCATAGTTCCATTAGGGATACACAAAGTGGATAGTGGAAAAGAAGAAGTAACAAAGACATTTATGATCTGTTTAAGTCCCCGCTAATCACTGGTATCATGAAGGCTAATAGACTACAATGGCTGGGGCATATAGAAAGAATGGAAGGTAATCGGGAAACAAAACTCGCTTACACTCAGGGAATAAATGACCGTAGACCCCGAGGTAGAAAAAGATGACGGTGGAGAGATAATATATATACAGAACTACAAGCACTTGGAATCAACGACTGGCAAGAGAAGGTCAACCAGAGAGACGAATGGTGACGGATTGTATCTGCAGCAAAGAACCTCAATTTCTCGGAACGCCGAAGAAGAAGAATTTGCATAGTTAGACATCTCTTGAAACAAGAAATCCAACGGTACCTTATTCAAGTCTGTAGTTCAATTATAAGCCGAGATATTAATGTTTGTGTGTCAGTTGATCACTTAATATCCACAAAGAAAAAATACTTTTGTCCCATGTTGAGAAGTTGTGACCAATACACATTCGATAAGGGCAGATAACTTCTCTTGATTTTACCTCGCTAAGGGGGGATAACTTGTGTTGTTATTTTCAGGGCCACCTTGAGAAAACAAACTTCAAAAGAAAGCCGTGAACTTCCTCTTCCTCCTGCCTCTTCCTCCACCTCCTTCTCATTCTTCCTCCTCCTTCCTCCTAAAGCCATTTTAATAATATGGTGCATTTTCCCAAACGCAAAAATTGTGCATCATGACTGCCATGTAATAATAAATACTGTAAATAATGTAATAAACCCTAAAGATTTATGGTGGCTTTCAACTTTTATAAAATGCCAAATAGTGCACTTTAGAAGAAGTAAATAACCAAACCATGAGTTATTTAGTCTGCGTATTATTTAGCTGCATGTCCTTCACTGGATGTAGCAGTCAACCGCAGCATTTTTGGCTGTTCGTGACTCCTGGGCAAATCTTATGTTCAGTAGTTTGCCATTGTTTTATGAAAGACCGCACCTATACCTTTTTCGAAAAACACCAGAATCGCTGTGTTTTGAACCCAGGTATACGGGAGTACGAATTGCGTCTCTAAATACTTCGCCACTGAGACCGGTAGTCTGAATATACAAAAAAAAAATTATTCTGAGTTATATTAATTGAGTAATTGTTATTAATCAACTACATTACTAAAGCCAGCTCCCTGGCGAAGAGCTTACGGATCAGTTCGTAATCCCGCATACCCACTTTCGAAACACAGCTGTGGGCGATTTGTTTAGCAGATTGCTTTGCGTTGTTTTTTTTTCTTTTCTAAATGGTATGGAGTGAGGAGGGGGGGGGGGGGGCGGTCATTCAGAAAGCAATGACAAACTATTCAATATAAACTTGCCAAGAGATCACAACAGCAAAATATGCTGGTGTTGACTGCGACATCCAGTAAAAGATATGCAACTAACTAACATTATTAAATCTTTCACTGATTCAAATCACGTGATATTAATAAAATAGTGACACCATCTGTTCTGTTTCCTTGTCCCATAGATATCAATATATATGGTTTCTATGGGCTTTATTAATAGAGTGTATTATGATTTACTTTAGAAACTGGCTGCTGGGTTTAAATTGAGGCCCTTTCAATTATTTCCACTAGGTCAGGTCTTGCAATAACAAATCATTACACTAATCTATTTGGTTTGCTTTGTCGTCCCACAATAAAATTATAGTGCCAGTTCTATAATAAGTATGCCAAAAATGTGTGCATACATTGAAAGCTGCATATTTTACTACCCATTTAAAATGTTTAATTAGGTCAGAGCATGTGTAAATGAATAATAATGAAGTGTACATGTTTCTCACTTTTAATAAGAGAAACAACAGTTTATGGTATATATATATATATATATATATATATATATATATATATATATATATATATATATATATATATATATATATATATATATATATATATATATATATATGATATATGGTTGCATATCCTATTTACAGGAAATCACTATGAACACAACCATTTTATTGCTGTTGTTGATGTTCAGAGTTTGCCATTGATTTTTTGAACGACAGGCTCCCATACCAACACGTTAAAATCCTAGTGCGACACGGCCTGCTGCTAAATCGGTCGCCGCTGCGTTCCGAACGCATGGTAAGTTGCTCTCGAATCTCGTTCGCAAGCCGTTTGGCCATAGAGACGGCGGTATATATATATATATATATATATATATATATATATATATATATATATATATATATATATATATATATATATATATATATATATATATATATACGCAGATCTCCCTAGCGAAGGTGTTAAGCATACTGTTCGTAATCCCGTATACTCACGTACAAAACACAGCTGCGCGAAATTCGGCAGCGGATCGCGTCGCGGAAAGGTAGATGAGCCGATCGTTCAGAAAGTAATGGCAAACTACTTAACTTAAAATTTGTCAAGACTTCAACAGCTGCCGAAAAATTCTGCTGTTGATTATGTTCTGTAAATAGGATATACAAAAAAAAAACATATATACATATATACTTGCATCTTGCAGGTAAGGATGGGATTCCAATAGAGGTTATCAGGAGTGGGCAAGACACACTCACTCTACAGATCCACCAGCTAGTAGAGCTATGCTGGCGACAAGGACAAGTCCCACAGGATTTCAAAGATTCAAGCATCATAACATTGTACAAGAACAAGGGCGATCGGAGCAACTGCAACATCTATAGGGGTATCTCACTTCTATGCATTGTTGGAAAAGTATTTGCCAGAATTGTTCTACGCAGACTTCAAGTCCTAGGAGATCAAATCTACCCCGAATCAGTGTGGCTTTCGACAGAACCTGTCTACCATTGATATGATATTCTCATTGCGACAAATGCAAGAAAAATGCCGTGAACAGAATCAACCACTGTTTATTGCCTTCATCGATATCACAAAGGTATCTGATTTGGTCAGTCGTGAGGGTCTGTTCAAGGCACTAAAGAAGATTGGCTGCCCACCAACTCTTCTGTCCATTGTATTATATTATATATCTTATGTATATATATATATATATTATGTTCAGTAGTTTGCCATTTTCTTTCTGAAAGTATTTGCCAAAATTGTTCTGCGCAGACTTCAAGTCCTAGGAGATCAAGTCTACCCCGAATCACAGTGTGGCTTTCGACAGAACCGGTCTACCATTGATATGATATTCTCATTGCGACAAATGCAAGAAAAATGCCGTGAACAGAATCAACCACTGTTTATTGCCTTCATCGACATCACAAAGGTATCTGATTTGGTCAGTCGTGAGGGTCTGTTCAAGGCACTAAAGAAGATTGGCTGCCCACCAACTCTTCTGTCCATTGTGGAATCGTTCCACACAGGCATAAAGGGTATAATCAAGTTTGATGGTGCAACTTCTGAAGAGTTTGAAATCAAGAGTGGAGTTAAGCAAGGTTGTGTACTAGCTGCCACCCTCTTTGGAATATACTTTTCACTTCTACTGAAATATGCCTTTCGTGATCAGGATGGTGGTATATACATTCACTCACGCTCAGATGGCGGCCTCTACAATGCTCAGAGATTGAAGGCCAAGATCAAAATTAGGAGGGTACTGATCAGAGAGTTGCTTTTTGCAGATGATGCTACAGTTACGACCCACTCTGAGGAAGAATTGCAATGTCTACTATCTGCATTCTCCAATGGTTGTTCTGAATTTGGTTTAACAATTATCAAAAAGAAGACACAGATTATGTCACAAGGTGCACATGGGATACCATCAATCTTTATTGACGACGCCGAACTAGAGATGGTAGTCCATTTTACATATCTAGGATCAGTGGTAAAAAGTAAATTATCCCTAGATCAGGAAATCCACATCCGGATTTGTAAGGCAGCAACAACAATGAACAGGTTAAGAAAAATAGTCTGGGAGAACAGGAAGCTTACTGCGAAAACAAAAATCATTGTCTATCAAGCCTGTGTCCTTAGTACTCTTCTTTATGGCAGTGAAACCTGGACAACGTACTCACACCAAGAGAAACGTTTAAACAGCTTTCATGTGCGGTGTCTGCGAAGAATTCTTGGTATTAAGTGGCAAGACAAAATCACAAATACTGAAGTATTGGAAAGATCAGGTTGTGTGACGGTTTATTGCATGCTCAGTCTTCGTCGACTTAGATGGATAGGACATCTTAGGAGGATGGATGGTGGTAGAATTTTGGTGAATTACGGATGGGTAAGAGATCTCAGGGTCGGCCTCTACTACGATGCAAAGATGTGTGTAAGCGGGACATGATTGATACAGGCATAGATAATGCACATTGGGAGCAAGTCGCCGCTTAATGTGTTGTATGGAGGGCAAACATGAGAAATGGAATAAAGACAAAGGAGAAAATTATTGTAGATAAGTCACACACAGAGCGTGTGAGACGTAAGATGGTGCATGATGGTGGAAATGACCACGTGTTCACATGCACCTACTGTGAACGGACATTTACAGCGCGAATAGGCCTTATCAGTCACATTCGCTACCGCCATTGGTAAAAGTTATTATGCCATTTTAAAGCTATATATATACACAGAGATCAGAGATATATACACATATCACGTCATGCTGTGATGACGTTAGTCTGCACGCGCTGTCTATCTAGGTAATGTTTATTGCCCGAGCGTAAATTCATTTTGACCTGAGAAGTCTCGCTGAAAATTTGCAAAATTATCAATGATATGGTCCGTTTAGATTGATAAAAAATTTCACATATATTCAATAATGGGTGTTGAATGTAAACATGCATTAATTATCATTGTAGTCGCTCTTAATATTCCATAACAATATTAAATGTTCATAGCTGGAGTATGACAAGAAAAGCTGCCATCTCCCGCCATTGAAATACTAGTAAATACTACATTACAGCATGCGATCTTCATAATTTCAGTGTGACATTGATTGCTAACATAAATGGTCGAAAATTACAAACTAGACATAAAATTGGATGCTAAATTTAATAATGCATAGTATAACAATATAGTAATTCTCATTAAACGGTATTTAAGGGTTTACTTACCGCTTAGAATAGACAATCTGATTCTCCTGTATAACAAGGGTTCCCTATTTGCCAGAAATGCACAACGCAAAACGGGGTGGGAAAAACTAAATCAAGTAATCAGTGTCTGTTTTAACTCGATTGTGAAATAATCAGGGAATTTAACATCACGAGTACTCCAAACCTCCTTAAAACGGAGGCACACAAAATAGTTGGCGAACAAAACCGCAAATATATTTCCGTTAAAATTCGGTAATTGGTATCGTAGTGCCTCAACATGTTTTGCATATCCTTTACAGGACATCGCTGTCAACATTAGCATCTTTCAGCTGATTGTTGATTTCTTGGCAAGATTACGCTCAGTAGTTTGCCATTGCTTTCTGAGCGACCGGCTCATATAAGTCACTGGCGCTACTCGAACCGCTTCCAAATCTCGTGCGCTCACGTCAAACACGAGAGTATTCGGGGTTAAGGAGAAAGCTGATAACCTCTCGACCAGGAAGACGGCATCGTAGTGCCTACTTAATGTAAACAACAGAAGAAGCATAAAAGTAGGTTATACAATTTTAAGATTACAAAATAAGGGAATTATTATTATGTGATCTTGGAAGACAGATTATACTTTTTATCTTTTCTTTTACAAAATATAATTGCTGTTAACATCTATAATCATTTAGGAAAAGATTAGGAAAATAGTTGCCATTATTTAAATCAATATGCATTTATTTTTATTTTGTTGTTGTTGTTGTTGTTGTTGTTGACAGTTATCTTCCATGGCAACGTATGATTTAGGCAAGTGCCTTTTAATGTGTTACATCCACAACTGGATGGAACAGATATATATATATATATTTTTCAAATTATTTAAGTAGTGACCATTCAGTATACGGAATCAGTATAACGCAGTAATCGCCCACCAGTTTAAATGTACGTCGACAAAATATGTCATATTACACCATTTGTAGAACGCGTTACGGTAGCAATGTGTAGCCTGATATGTTTATATATATATATATATATATATATATATATATATATATATATATATATTTATATATATATATATATATATATATATATATATATATATATATATATATATATATATATATATATATATATATATATATATATACTGTGATTGATGCCGAACTCAACAATCTTAACATCGACATTACAGGCCTGCAGGAGACTCACCTCCCTAAGGACGGGTCACGTTTGGAAAACTAGTGCATCATTTTATTTTGGGAAGAGTATAGGACAGGAAGAAAAAAGTCAACATGGAGTGGCCTTTGCAGTGAAGAATTCACAACTGGGAATGATTGAATATCCAACTATAGGTAATGAAAGACAATTATCTCTGAGCTTGGCAACCAACCTTTTATGGTTTTTCCACCCGTATCAATGCATACGCACCAACAGTCACTTCATCTGACGGTGTGAAGGATTCCTTCAATGAGGAATTAAACTTTGTGATCAAGGCAGTTTCAAAATCCCACAACTGGCACCAGCTGGACGTTATCATCACACGGAGACAACATTTCAATCAAACCTCATTAACTTGTATTTACCATAATGTTAACTATGAAACTGATCATTATTTACTTGTTGCACGGTTAGACTAAGAATAAAGAGAATCTATACAGCTAAACACATTTCTATCCCATGGATTAATATTCGTATTATCAACACCAAATTTCTGATAAGTGTTTTGAGTTCCAACAGCAACTCGAAGATCGTCTCATCGATGCATCCAAAGATTGCACAGCAAGTGAAATGTGGATTAAGCTTACGGAAACTCTTTATAGCACAGCGGCAGGGGTTTATGGCACAATTTATCATAAGAAGCAGCACAGGTTTGCAGCAAACAGCTGGACATTGCAACCCTTCATTATAGAAAGACGTTAACTCTCTTAAGAACCACGGAATGAACAACACAAAACAATTTCGCTGAAACAAGCTAGGAAGGGTTTGCAAAAGGCAACCAGACTTATGCAAACGACTCTTGGATCAAATTATGCGAGTGCATTCAATATACTATGATAACGGAAACACGTGGAATAAATGAAGGGATAGACAAGGCTTGAGATTTAATAATTACAAAAAGCGCACAACTGAACTTTTCAACTGAAGTAATCATCACTGATAAGAAACAGTAGATGAATAAAAGAATAGATAGCACTATGTGGAGCTCTACTCAAGAGAGACCAAACTGACAAATGATGCCCTCAACGCCATAGAGGCTTTGACAATTCTTGACCAATTTGACACGCTTCCCATCAAGTGTCCTTCCTACGTTATTAATGAACTTGCTTCAACAAGGCTCCAGGTAATGGCGTGATTCCATTAAAAGTTACCAGGATTGGGCAAGACATACGCTGCAGATCCGCCAGCTGATTAAGCTATGCTAGCGAGAAGGACGCTGTATTTCAAAGATTTAAACATCATAACACTGTACAAGAACACGGGGGAATCCCAGTGACTGTAATAACTATAGGGAAGTCTCACTTCTATGTATCATTGGGAAATAGTTGCCATAATTGTTTTCCGCAGACTTTGAGCCCTGGGAGATCATTTCTGTTAGTTAGTTAGTTAGTTAATTAGTTATTTAATTAGTTAGTTAGTTAGTTAGTTATTTAGTTAGTTAGTTAGTTAGTTAATTAGTTAGTTAGTTAGTCGACAGATCAGCCGCATTGCACATCGAACCACTTAGTCCATAAGTGGTCGGATCTCCTCCTTAGTAAATCCTACAGCATGTCTTCTTTGACTTCTCGCATAATGTTCTATTTGGCCACATCTCTGGGAATCAATACTTGCTTTGCAAGCATAAACATTAATCAACAAAACTGGTTGCCAGGATTGAACTCTCATAGCCTGTATTTATATATCGAAGCTGTCCCACTTAGACATGTCCACCTCTGAAGCCACTATACAGTCTCGAATAAGAATTGTCATTCACGGGTGTCGCCTGTTGTAAAAGCATTTGAAACCGGCTATGGGAAGTGCGTTAACTTCCAGACGCATCTCCCGAAGCGCTACAATGTCCTTCTTGTAAGCCAAGCGCATCAGAAAGGAGTCTCGTTGTCTTGCTCTGGCAAAATTCTAATATAGAATGCGAGTAGTATTGGGGTGCTTACGGGCGTATTTGAGACTTGTTCTCGCTCCAGCTCGTTTCCCTTGTCGTTTACGCCGACCCGTCGAATTCGAGGTTTGCTTACCCTCAGTACGAGGCACAAACGATGACCCGGATGGAAAAAACCAAACTCACACCACAATATCTATAAACCCATACGCTACAAAATTAAACTCAAGGGTTGATTCGCTCAGATGCACAAACTCCGTAGCACTGGCGAAAATCTTGAGAAAAAATAAAAACACTCCTGGTTTACATCCTGGTACAATTAATTGCACGCGAAAGACTAAAATATCCATCTCCTACGAGAAAATGAAGCAGTTACGACAAATCACAACTGCCGCCAACTCTTCTGTCCATCGTGGAATCGTTCCTCGCAGCCATGAAAGGTTTAGTTTAGTTTCATGGTGCAACTTCAGAAGAGTTTGAAATAAATTGTGGAGTTAAGCAAAGTTGTGTACTTTCCTCAACCCTCTTTAGAATCTACTTTTCACTTCCATTGAAATACGCCTTTCATGATCAGGATGGTGGTATATTCATTCACTCAAGCTGAGATGGCGGTCTGTATAATGCTCATATATAGAATGCCAAGACCAAAATTAGGAGGTTACTGATAAGGGAGTTGTTTATTGTAGACGAAGCTGCCCTGGCGCTGATATCAACTCTGACCATAATCCTGTAGGCTTAAAATTACAAATAAAACTTAAAAACCCAAGAATAAGGACATCGAATACACCTCAAGTAGATATTTCAGCATTGAAACAACCAGAAATAAGTCAACTATACCTGGTTGAAGTAAAAATAGATATGATGGGCTAATTGTTGAAAGTATGGAACAATATAGACGTGAAAATCCTGAGGATATAATTGAAACAAAATGGGAAAGTGTAAAAACCAGTATACAGATTGCAAATACCACCTTTCCAATGAAGATAAATAAGGAAAAAAACAATTATGGATAACCGATGAAATCTTGAGTAAAATGACTCAAAGAAAGAAAGCAAAGAACACTCCAGAGTATATATTAATAGATAGAGATATGCGTCACATGTGCATAGTTGCCAAAGAAGAGTGGTTGCAGAAACAATGCAAAGAAATAGAGGATCTGGAAATAAAACACAACTCAAAAGAGTTACATGAGCATATACAATGATTTACAAAGAAGAAAAATAATATAACAGGAAACGGCTGTATCAGAGAAAAAAAAATGGAGAAATTATAATTAATAACACTGACATAATAAAAAGATGGCCTGGGGTTTATCATGGTTATGGTCCCATCGTTGAGTACTGCCAACTGGCTGTCCTCGATGAACTCCATGAGTTTTGTGCCAGCCCTGTCGCTCTGTATAGCTCCCCATGTGGTGTGGTGACAGTTGAAGCCTCCCACTATTAGGGCTTCTGATGTAAGTCTGGCTTGGAAGGCTTGGGTGTCTTCGTCCTCGTTTATCTCTCTAGGACATTATACATTAATTATTGTTAGGTTTTTGAGATTCCCTGTTACAGTTGCACTGATACACTCCAAGGTCTTGGTGATGATTGTTTCCTGTGTTCAATCTGGAGCTGTTCGTGTACTAACAGGGCAACCCCGCCCTCTTTCGCTTCTGCTCTGTCCTGTCTAATTACCGTGAACCCAGGGCATCTATACATTTGGTTTGGTTTCAGGTGGGTTTCCTGCAGGGCATATATGCAGTTCTTGCTCCGCAGTTGTTTCATGATGTCTGGGAGGTGGGCCTTGGTGCTTTTGCAATTCCACTGTATTATGTTCATGTTTCAAGTGTCGATTTTAGTTCTACTGTTGTTGCTGTCTGTCCATGTCTCTGGTTGACCTTCATTCCTTATCTTCCCGAGTCTGTGCTGGTCTCGTTGTCGTGGTAGCTGTTTCCTTCCTCTACTGTTAGTAATCGTTCACTCTGTCAGTGTGGCAATGGAGTATTCTCCTGGAGTATTCCGCGTTGGCGATCTATCTCAGTATTATTCATCGGTGTCATTTCTTTCCGGAGTTTTTTTTAATTTTGCTGTCCATTTCTCTCATCTGTATGCGGTCCATCTACATCGGTTGTTTCTTTCTCTCATTGGAGTTAATCATCTTCCATATATCTTCGTGGTCTTCTTCCACTTTTCTTAGCTTGTTTTCCTGGTCTTCCACCTTCTTGGTGATGTCTTTTAACTTTTCTTCCATGCTTTGGGTGTTTTGTTTTCCATACTTGCTGGGACTACTTCCATATGTTTGGTGGCCTTTACCAATTTTTCTTCTGCTTCCTGCACTCTTTTAAGGGCCTGTCTTAGGTTCTCATCCTCTGGCCTTGTGTCTGATCTTGCTTCTTTTTGTACCTGTTGTCTGTTGTCTGTCGGTTTGTCGGCTACTCGTGCTTTCAGATTGGTCATGTCTGTTTGCTTTATCCGAACCTGGGATTGCAATTCGGGGCCACTTTTGGGGATGCTCTGCTTCCATTTAATTATCATGAGTGGTGTCTTGATCAGCACGGATTCCCTACGGCCTACCAGCTCTCTTTTGTATGCAGGACACCCCTTGTACATTTCGCCGTGGTTGCCCGGCAGTTGGCGCAGGTTCTTTTGGGGTTGTGTTCCGCATAGTTTGTTTCACGTTTTACGAGTTGGCAGTCGCTCCCCCAGTTCGGTCCTCCACAGAACTAGCAGTTGGGTCTTTCTGTCTATAGGTTTTCCGGAGGTGGCCATATTTCTGGCAAAGCCCCGCATTGTGCCACTGGGGAAACGTATGCTTCGGGGTGTTTGGGTTCCTTGTTTAGCTTATTTGGCTCGGTATGTCTTGTCCTTGACATTTGACTTTTATGATCGATGTGGGATTTCCTTGCCTGTTCATTATTCTTTCTCCATCTCCGATCTGTGCATGTTTGTTTTCTTTTCTAAGGTTGTTTAAGATTTTAGACATGTCCCATTGAGGATTTATGTCTTTGACCACTATGGTGCAGGTTGGTTTGCAGATATCGATGTCCACACTTATCTCATGTGTCAGTGGCATATTGAAGGGTTTCTTTGTATGCCTAATATTTGCAATGATGTCCACCATTTTTGTGTCTGTTTTGTTGGGGTATTCGAATATCTTCTCTTGCTTTGTTTTATATAATTTCTTAATGGCTTTATTTCCTAGTTCAATTTCAAGCATCGATGTTATCTGCGTTTCCGTCAGAGATTTGATGGATGCCTATCCTGGCTTGACTTGTGTTTCTTCTAGTCGTGTCTTCTTGACATCTGGTCTGTCCGCTGGTCTGTTGTCTCGGGTTTCTGTCGTCTCTGTCCGGCTGTGGAGCCGATTACCACTTCTGTTTGTGCTGACTGTCGTTGCTGTTCCGACTGCTACCAAGCTTACTCTTCACCACAGGATGGCTGAGCCAGAAAATCTAGCATCCCAAAAATAATGGCACAAAAACCCAGTGGCCTGGTGGAGCGACAAGTGCACAGCGACACAACAGAATAGGAAAAGAGTTATGTAGCAGTACAGAAAGGCAAGGACAGAAGAGAATTCCGAAGATTACAAGAAATGCAGAAACGAAGCAAACAGAGCAGTAAATCATGCTAAAGAAAAGGAGTGGAAAATGTTCTGTCACACACTCAGCACGGATACACCGACTACAAAGATGTGGAAGCAAATAAAAGCAATTCAAGGAAATAAAAAGACCAGAAAAATTCCAACCATCAAAAGTCCAACACTTGCAGTAACAAACCGAGACAAAACTATGTGTTCGGAGAATACTTTCACGAAGTCTGTTCTAACAAAAGACTAGGAAGCAAAGAAAGACAAAGAAGGGAGGAGCCGATGAAAGAGCTAAAGGACACAACATACAAGAACATCGAAGAACACTTTATGGATGCGGACATCACAACAGATGAGGTGATGACAGCACTAAAAGAAAAATCCGAAACCGCAGCTGGAGCTGACATACTCAACTACACCATCCTCAAAAAGCTCCCAAATAAAACCATAAAAACAATTACTAATCTGTATAATGAAATATGGCAGACTTGAAATATTCCCAAATAGTTGAAAACAGCCACGATGATACCAGTCAAGAAACAAGTCAAAGATTCAAAAAGGGTAGAATCACACAGCCCCATATCTTTGACATCGACAGGGGCAAAGTCATGGAGACTGTAATAAATAAAAGAATAGTAATAAACAAAGGACTAATATTCTACATGGAGAAGAATGAACTGCACAGCGATGCACAATCCGGTTTCAAACTCAACAGGTGCACGATGGAGTAAGACCAGACGGATACATTATCTGACTGCCAACACTCAGCACTCCAAGATAAGACCAGACGGATACATTATCTGACTGCCAACACTCAGCACTCCAAGGTAAGACCAGACGGATACATAATCTGACTGCCAACACTCAGCACTCCAAGGTAAGACCATACGGATACATAATCTGACTGCAAATGGTACCATTAGTATTGGGACACTTTGCTGACAGTTGAAGATGAGAACATATCTCGTATAAGAATGTCCTGAGTGCTGTGATGTCGTTTATTGGTTCAACTCAACTCAACTCAGCTCAACTAAACTCAACATGTAGGGAATATTTTGGTGTAGGACTCCGTTAATAAAATAATCGCAGGTCGGCATGGTCGAATGGGTAAGAACACGTGCTCTTAAACATCCGGTGTGCTGATATCAAGGAAAGCTGTTCAACCCCTACACCGGTCAGCTGGACTAAAATGCTGACCTGTCGTCCTTGACTTTGGGACATAAATTACAAAGTACCACTGAAGTCGAAGTGGGTGTGACTGACTGGCGAGGGACACTTGTTAATATGGAAAGCTAATCAAAACGCAACATTCAGTACATAACTGCCATAAGTAGTGTGTATTGACTACGCTTGAGTTCAAAGCGAGCGAGTCAAACAAATAATAATGCTTGGTCTTGTAGGTAAGTACGTAAAGTGCAGGATCTTTTTACACCGTGATACGTATTGGGTATATGGTGTTAAACCCATATTTGTTTTAGACTGATGGCCACTGGCTAGCACGCCTCTCTGCCAACTTGGTATTCATGAGTTCACAGAAACTGAGGTAGATCTTGTCAATTGACCTGGACTCCCAGGTCGAGGCAGGCTAAAACTGTCACCAGTAAATGACCTAGGATGTAGAGGAGACTGAGGTGATACTGACCACATCATCAGTCTAGTCTCGAATGGGCTTACAATTATGGGGCAAGCACCATATGCACAATGCTGGTTAAGACGTGTAAATGGGGTCCTTTACTTATTGACACACTTTCCACAAGCCCAATATGCATTCAGATATATAAAGGGGTCCTTTGCTTACTTGCTTATTTAATTCCTTTCATGAAGGTCGCGGTAAAATCTTTCCTACCCCTCTGACCTGGTGGTCAAGTGTTCTAATCCAATTTGAGAAGAATTTTTTTTAAACAACTGATTCCATTCCCAGGTCAATCCAACCATAAATGGGCACTACGAAATGTCTTGGCAGGTGAAAGCGATCGGCCTGTTACTGACCACATCATCTCTGGAATGCCTGTATGTCTATACAATATGTAGCATGCACCACACGCCTGGTATACCTTAAGGTGTGTCAAAGAGTCTTTTAATATTTTTTACTCACCTACACATTTACTTACTAAAAATTGAACTATCACAGCTGGTAGTGTCAGCCAAATACCACAATCACCGGTGAAGGAATTGGAAATGTCAGAACCTGCATCGCGACATGGACAGCTATTTACACAGGGATTGATACATTCTGTTTGAGGTTGCAAACTGAGATGTATGATAGACCAAGACGCTTGACAAAGCATGAGATGATGCTGGTGATGACTATGATGATGATAAAAAGAAAATTGCTTGTTCTTTACAAGATGTTGTAATCACCCCCAGTCCTTTTTTGGCTGTGTGTGATTGAGTAGGCTATTTTAAGTACCGTATTTTGTCTTTGCTGTCTGATCGTAAAGCCACAATTAGTTGAGTTGAGTTGAGTTAAGAACAGACATCACTGCACTCAGGACATTCCCATACGTGCTCAGTCCCCACGTTCAACAGCCAGCGAAGAGTCATACTACTAATCGTTCCCACCGCTTTCTGATTAAACGTTCTCCTGGTCTTCCCTCTCAGGTTTGAGATTCCCCCGGTTTCTTCATCAATACTGTTAGCTCGTAACATAGTTATATGGCCAAACCATTTTACTTGTTGCCTTGTAATAAAATCTAGCGCTACTATAATCCCCACTTTAGTTATTTCTTTTTTCCTCTCTTCTTGATACATTGAGTTTTTTTCTCAGGAATCGCATTTCTGTTGAGATGATTCTTAACCCTATAGCTGTTAGAGGCTTAATTTTAAGAAAAATGTTTTTTTTTAATTATTAATTTTGGCCTTTTACAGGCCGGACAAAAATTTGGTAATATTATCATCGCATTACTGATCAAATATGGATAAAACAATTGGTGTACCATCCAGGGTTAACACAAAAATAGGTTATAAAATTGTAAGAATTACAAAATAAGGCAATTATTATAATTGAAAAAGACAGATCATCACTATATCTTTTAATTTCCATCACATACTATTGTCATTTTATATAAAGGTTTAGGAAAGGATCAAAAGATAGGTACGGTTGCCATTATATAATCAAACAAAATAGTTGTTCTTATGTGAGCTACGTCACTTACCGCAACTGTTTGGTAGTTATGTCCCATGGTGTCATTTGATAAAGGCGTGCGCCTTTTCAGTTAGTATATCTACAACTCGTCAGAAGATATTTCTTTTTAATAAAGTAGTGACGAATATCTCTCTCTCTCTCTCTCTCTCTCTCTCTCTCTCTCTATATATATATATATATATATATATATATATATATATATATATATATATATATATATATATATATATATATATATATATATATGGCCAGTCACACTGATTTAGGGGTTACACGACTTACTCCGTAATCCCGTTTACTCTCGTGAGTAACGTGACATGCGCGAGAATCGGTAGCGGTTCTTTCCGCGTCGGTAACTAACGTGGTATGTGAGCCTGTCGCTCAGAAAGCAATGGCAAACTACTAAGCGTAATCTTGCCAAGAAATCAATCAACAATAGGCTGAAAGATGCTGATGTTGACAGCGATGTCCTGTAAAAGGACAGATCATACACTTTATCTTTTAATTTCCATCAAATACTATTGTTATTTTATACAAAGGTTTAAGAAAGGATTAAAAAAAATAGGTATGGTTGCCATTATATAATCAAACAAAATATTTGTTTTTAGAAGATTAAAAATCTAATGTTAAGGAATGTTGGTCTTCTACAGACCGGACAAAAATTATTATTTTATCCACTTTCTGCATAACCTGATTTACTGCAATCATAAAATACTTAATATACTGTTCAGAAGAAACTTAACGGTACGTTATAAAATTGTAATATGTACCAATTATGACAATTATTCTTATGTATCCTTAAAAATCTCTTTAAATTTCTTATTTCATACTTTAGAGA
>JACEFZ010027055.1:0-37500 GCA_014155875.1 Cepaea nemoralis | reverse complement strand
GGTAAGAAATATATTCCTTCTACTTTCCTGTTAATTTACAAATTATTTACCCCGTGCCTCTGTAAATTCTGTCTTTACTAATATTACACATTGCACCCCTCTCGGTATTCTCCGTGGTGAAGTGGTCAAGCCGTCTGACTCGGGCTCCGAAGGTTGTATGTTCGATTCCGGGCCGCGTCCTTCATTTCACGAGTGCATTTTTTCGGATACTCCCGAGGGTCGTCGCTGGAGCTACGGAGTTCGTGCTTTGTGCGACGCTTTCCGCGCTGCGGAAAGAAAGTGAGCCATATGGGATAAAACCCGGTGCAATGCAGCCGACCCTGTCGATTTTAAGCTAGTTCTTTCATTGCACCCAATCCCATACGAATCCGGATACGCCTTTGTGTGTCATCAGAATTTGTAGGTCTCCCATTACCGTAAAAATAACTTTGTTTGTGAGAAATCACTAGTTGTTCAGCAAAACATCAAAGGAATGTCGCCGCTTTCAATGATTTAAGTTGTTTTTGGATCTATCAAAGACATATTCTTTGGGTGGGGGTAAATATAAGACGGCTGGAAAAATTTCATAACGATGCAACAGACAGTTTTCAAAATAATTGATCGTGAATGAAGGCAAACAAATGTGGACATACTATAGATTTTGTGATCAAGGCAGTTCCAATATCCCGCCATTGTCATCGGTTGGACCTCATCATCACACGAAGACAACATTTGAATCAAACATCATTAACTCGTAAAATCTGCATTGCTTATTATGCTACTCATCATTCGTTAGTTGTTGCAAGGGTATTGTTGAGACTAAAGAGAATAAGAGAAGCTAAACACAAATATATCACCAGGATTATATTTTATCAACACTAACAATCCTGATAAGTATTTTGAGTTCCAATAGTTTCTGATGCACCAGAAGATTGTACAGCAATATAAAACTGGGGAATACTTAAGGTAACTCTTTATAATACAGCGGCACGTGCTTCTAGAAATGTAGAACATAAGAGGCAAGACTGGTTTGCGGTAAACAACAAGATACGGCAGCTCTTGGTTGATAAGAGCGGATAACTATCTTAAAAAACATGGAAAGAACAATACGAAACTCTCGGTGAGCTGAAACTAGCTAGAAAGGATGTGCAAAAGGCATCCAGGCAGTGAGCAAACGGTTATTGGACAAAGTTATGCTAGTCGCATGGATGCAGGGCTAAAGAATGCCTGCGGTCAAATAAATAAACTTAAAACCAAAACTGAATAAATCATCACTGATCAGAGCAATATTGGAAGCTTTACTCAAGCGAAACCAAACTGACGGGTGATGCTCTCAATGTCATAGAGGCCCTGCGAACTCCTGACCACCTGGACACATGTTCCATCATAACAGAAGTTAAGCGTTCTGTTAATGAACTTGCTTCAGACAATGCTCTAGGTACGGGTTGAATTCCATGAGATGTTACCAGGAATGGGCAAGACATACTCACTCTGCATATCCACCAGCTTATTGAGATAGCCTGCAGTAAGGACGGGTCCCGCAGTATTTCAAAGAATCAAATATCATAACACTGCACAAAAACAAGGAATCTCGGAGCGGCTGTAACTAGCTGTAACTTACAGAGGCTATATGTGGCTGTATGAATGGTTCGATGTGCAATGAGAATTATCAGTCGACTAACTAACTAGGGGTGTCTCACTAAGTGAGAGTCACTGTAATAACCATAGGCGTATAGCACGTCTATCTGTCGTTGGGAACATATTTGCCAAAAATGTTCTACTCAGACTTCAGGTCCTGGAAAACCAAATATACCCTGAGTTAAAGTGTGGCTTTCGGCGGATCCGGTCTACTATTGATACGATATTCTCATTGCGACTGCTGCAAGAAAAAAATCCAAGAGCAGAATCAACCACCGTTTATTGCCTTCATCGATCTCACAAAGGCATTTGAATTGGTCAGTCTTGAGGGTCTGTTCAAAAGAAGATGTCCTCCAACTCATCTGGCCATCGTTGAATCGTTCCACATAGGCACCAAAGGCAAAATCAAGTGTGGTTGATGACGGTACAGATCACTGTGTTACTGCTGGCAGATACATCTGCAATTACGACCCATTCCGAAGAAAAACTGCAATACGTGCTGTCTGCATTTTCTTCTTGTTTCACTATACCATGTAGTTGTTGTTGGTCTCACTGTGTGATGAAATTGAATCTCGTATCACTGTGCGATGTAGTTGATTCTTGTATCAATGTGTGATGTAGTTGATTCTTGCCTCACTGTGTGATGTAGTTGTTTCATGCCTCATGGGGAGTACGGGGTGTCAGGCATTGGTAGCACCTTTGGTAAGGATGACTCTCATGTCCTTTTCAGGACCCATTCCCCACTGGTCCAAGCCTGACACCCAGCCCGTGACTGTGGCTCCTAGTAGCTGTCAGCACGCGACAGCGGCCACCCCCCGGGCAACAGCTGTGAGAGGCTGGCTAAACCAGGCATGGGTTGTTGATTTGGTGTCAAACAAAGCGGTAAACTAGGGTATGCCTACCCAGCATGTGAAGACAGGATTCGGCAAACTGCGCGGAAGAAATCATTCCGGATTCAACGGGCAAGACGGCGTTTACCTGCAAAGCGTTGTGGGACGTAATTAGCACGACAAGGCACGTAGAGCGCCGTGGTCATCCACTGCACCTGTATTCATCTCCAGTCGTCTCGACTTGTCTTGCCACTGGACTCAGATGGACTCAGGCGAGAGAGTGAGGTCGAAGAATTGCGCAACTCTTCCTCACTTTAATCCAAGTCATCGCGCAAGTCATTTTTCATCCAACGTCATATATCACCTTCAAGCCCTGTGGCGATGGCCGAGAGGCGAAGCGGCAGGCGTGGGTACGCTGGCAGCCGTAGTCGCAGACCTGCACACAGGCGGCTCAGGCCATATGGTCGTCTTCTACTGACCGGAGCAGCAGTGGGATTCGGCAGCCCCCTGAGCGACTGAGCAGCTCTCTATAGGAACACACTGCTCACCTCCATAGCATGAGGAAGGGGCTAGAAAAGGTGCCCTAAACATTGTCTGCTGCATCACTACCTAACCAGCTAGCCGCGGTTGGTGGGTACCCTAACTGAGTTGGACATACAAACAAAGATAAAACAAGCAAAGCTAAAAGAGTAAATCATATTCCCTTAACAATTAGAACTTGGAATGTACGCACCCTACTTGACAGAGACGGCGCGTCGGTTCCAGAGAGACGAACAGCATTGATTGGGAGAGAGCTGGGCAGGTACAACATCGACATTGCAGCCTTGAGCGAGACACGACTTGCAGAAGAAGGCCAAATCTGTGAGATAGGTGCCGGCTACACATTTTTCTGGAGTGGAAGGAAAAGCGAGGAAAGACACCAATCCGGTGTGGGATTTGCCATTAACCCCTTTACCGTGGAAAAAAATTTTTTTTTTGGTTATGCAAACTGTGTATTTTTTTTCTTTCATAGTTTGATATATTATGTTGTCCTGGCAAAATAAAATGTTTTTTTAAGTGAAAATGAGTTGTCTTTTAGAAATTGTGAGGAAAATAAGAAATGTTCTGTACTAAATGGTCTTTCATCAATGTCATGACAATTTTTGATGACTTTTGATTTTTGTCGGCCCTGGTCGGCAAACTAGTTGGATTTCCAAATGCTATAAACGACAGGCTCATAACCATGAAGTTGCCTCTGCTGAATGGAAGGAAGCATGCAACCATTGTGAGTGTCTACGCACCAACTATGACCAACGAAGATGATGTCAAGAACAAGTTCTGTGAGGACCTGCACAATGTATTAACATCTGTTCCCAAAGGAGACAAACTTATACTCCTTGGGGATTTCAATGCCAGAGTAGGCACGGACACCACCTCTTGGAGTGGCATTATTGGAAAGCATGGAGTCGGAAATTGTAACAGCAATGGACTCCGCCTCCTTCAGACATGTGCCAAACATGATCTCCTGATTACGAACACAATTTTCCGTCTCCCCATGAGAAATAGGACATCGTGAATGCACCCTTGCTCGAAACACTGGCACCTCATTGACTATGTCATCATCAGGAGGAGTGACAGACAAGACGTTCGAGTGACAGAATCCATGTGTGGTGCCGAATGTTGGACAGACCATCGTCTCATTGTCTCGAAAATAAACATTCACATCAGGCCACCACGGCGTCCTCAAGGGGTGAAAATAAAAACAAAAAGCTAAATGTCACCCGCCCAAACAGCAAGAAAATGCAGTAGTCGTTTGAAAATATGCTGGAAGACCGCCTCAAGCCCAATGCTGCAGCAAAACAGGATACAGAAACAGAATGGAGAGCCCTAAAGGACATAATTTACAACACTGCTATGGAAATCCTGGGTCCAGCCCCCCGAAAACATAAAGACTGGTTTGATGAAAATTCCGAAGACATGAACCATTTGCTGGCCAAGAAACATCTTCTCCTCAAGGCACATTTGAATGACCCAAAGTCAACATCAAAAAGAAAAAAGATGCTTTCAAGAACATTCAGAGATTAGTGCAGCAGAAACTTCGGCACATGCTGGACTCCTGACTGAGCAGCACAGCTGATGAAATTCAGGGCTTTGCTGACAGACATGATCTGAAAAACTTCTACGACTCACTGAAAGCGGTCTATGGTCCTACATCACCAGAAATAGTTCCCCTCCTCAGTGCAGATGGGGGAACATTGGTCACCGATAAGAAAGAAATCCTTCAACGCTGGGCAGAGCATTTCAGCAACATCTTAAATGCAACTTCCTTCTTCGATTATGAAACCATCAACTGCCTTCCTCAAGTTCCCACCAATGAGACACTTGATGACCTGCCAACCATAGTGGAAATAAACAAAGCCATCCAACAACTCTCCAGCGGCACGGCACCTGGTGCTGACTCCATCCCAGCAGAGATATACAAGGCAGGTGGGCCGGTCCTAACAGAGCAGATTCACCAAGTCATTACAAACATATGGGTGAACGAGACAATGCCACAAGATTTCAAGGACGCGTCAATAGTCCACCTTTACAAACGTAAAGGAAACCGCCAATCCTGTGACAACCACCGAGGCATCTCCTTGCTTTCAAATGCAGGGAAGATACTCGCCAGAATTCTTCTCAATCGCCTCACAGCCCATCTCAATCAAGGTCTTCTTCCTGAGAGTCAGTGTGGCTTCAGAAAAGAACGTGGAACTGTTGACATGCAAGAGAAATGTCAGGAACAGAAATGCGAAATGTTCTCCACTTTCATTGACCTTATCAAGGCTTTTGATACAGTCAGCAGAGAAGGACTGTGGCAGATTATGGCAACATATGGCTGTCCACGAAAGTTTGTCCAAATAGTGCGGCTATTTCATGATGGGATGCAGGCAAGAGTACAGGAAAATGGCGAACTGTCTGAACCCTTTCCTGTCACCAATGGAGTGAAGCAAGGATGTGTCCTGGCACCAACACTGTTCAGCCTCATGTTTTCAGCCATGTTGATGAATGCCTTCGAGAACGACGACATTGGAATAGACATCAACTACCGTATGGATGGAAAGTTATTCAATCTCAGAAGGCTGAAAGCTAAAACCAAAATTAACAGCGACACCGTCAGAGAGCTCCTGTTTGCTGATGATTGCGCTCTATACGCCAACTCAGAGGCGGACATGCAACATAATGTTTCAGCTTTCTCACATGCCTGTTCCAACTTTGGGCTCAATATCAACTTCGAGAAGACTGTAGTTATGTACCAGCCAGCTCCAGGGAATAATCACACTGTGCCGAATATCAAAGTGAATGATCATAGTCTAAGTGTTGTGGACAAATTCACCTATCTTGGCAGCACTGTGTCACAAGCTGCCACAATTGATGACGAAGTGAATGCAGGCATCTCCTAGGCCAGTGCGGCCTTTGGCAGACTGTACAAGAATGTATGGGACAGAACTGGAATAAGCCTGCAAACAAAGCTAAAAGTCTACAAAGCAGTTGTATTATCGACACTGCTATATGCTTGTGAAACCTGGACTGTTTATCAGCGACATGCTAGGAAATTAATCCACTTCCACACAGTCTGCCTAAGGAAGCTACTGAAGATTAAATGGCAAGACAAGATTACAGACACTGAAGTCCTAGAAAGAGCGTCCATGCCCAGTATCCACACTCTACTGATGAAGAATCAGATTCGCTGGGCTTGTCACTTGACTCGCATGCCAGATCACAGGCTCCCTAAATGAATTATTTACAGCGAACTGTGTTGTGGTAAACGCTCCCAAGGTGGCCAGAGGAAACGCTTTAAAGACACTCTGAAAATTTCACTGAATGCTTTTGGAATTCATCATGACACCTGGGAGGCTGCAGCCAGAGACCGAAATTCGTGGCGTGCATCATTACGCAAGGGTGCAGTCATATGTGAGGCAATTAGGACTGCAAGAGCTGTGAAGAAAAGGCAGGAAAGAAAAACCACTGCAGGAAATCCTCCTCCAGAAACGTCAAGAATTCTTTGCCCACATTGTCAAAGAACATTTTGAGCCAAAATAGGCCTTATCAGCCATCTTAGAACCCACGGCTCCATACCATCAATCCCACTGGATGAAATGAATGGTCATCATCATTCTTGTTGGACAAACAACAGAACATGCCTCACCGTGTGATGTAGTTGTTTTTGTGTCTCACTATCTGGTGTATTTTATTCTTGTCTCACTGTGTGATGTATTTGATTTTTGTCGCACTGTGTGGTGTAGTTGTTGCTTGTCAAACTGTATTTAGTTGCTTTTTGTCTCACTGTATGGTATTGTTGTTTCTTGTCTCATTGTGTGATGTAGTCGTTTCTTTTCTTCCTGTATGACGTAGTTCTTTCTTGTATGTCTGTGTGATGCAATTGATTCTTGTATGTATGCGTTTTTTAGTTGTTTGTTGTATGTATGTGTGATGTAATTGATTCTTGCATGTATGTGTTATGTAGGTGTTTCTTGTATGCATATGTGATGTAATTTATTATTGTATGTATGTGTGATGTAATTGTTTCTTGTATGTGTGTATGTGATGTAATTGATTCTTGTATGTGCGTGTTATGTAGTTGTCTCGTGTATGTATGTGTGATGTAATTGATTCTTGAATGTATGTGTTATGCAGTTGTTCCTTGTATGTATGTGTGATATTATCGTTTTTTATTTGTCTGTGTGGTGTAATTGATGTTTTTATGTATGTGTGTTGCAGTTGTTTCTTGTATACATGTGTGATGTAATTTTTTCTTGTATGTATGTGTGAGTGTGATGTAGTTGTTTCTTGTATGTCTGTGTGATGTAATTGATTCTTGTGTATATTTTATGTAGTTGTTTCTTGTACGTATGTGTGATGTAATTGATTATAGTATGTATGAGTGATGCAGTTGTTTCTTGTATGTCTGTGTGATGTAGTTGTTTCTTGTATGCCTGTGTGATGCAGTTGTTTATTGTATGTATGTGTGATGTAATTGATTATTGTCTGTATGTGCGATGTAGTTGTTTCTTGTATGTCTGTGTGATGTAGTTGTTTCTTGTATGCCTGTGTGATGTAGTTGTATTTTGTCTGCCAGTATGTAATAATTACTTATGGTATGCCTGCGTGATGTAGTTGTTTCTTGTATGTCTATGTAGCCCTGCTATTTCTTGTAGGTTCGCCTGTTCTTTTACCCCTGATTTTGAAATTGCCTGCGCTCCATTTCTCAGGGATATGTTTGAACTTGCAGCACAAAGAACTATGCCTGAATCTTAGATAAGGCTGTCGACTGTCTATGCTCCCTAAACACTTTTCACCCCGCTTTTAACCCTACCTAAATAATATTAATGTGACGAAGTCTTTAAGCATAATGAAACATTCAAGTTAGCTGTATGTCTTTTTACAGGACGTTGCCTCAACATTGACATTTATTGGCTGTTCGTGATTGACAAGATACTGTTGTTCAACAGTTTGTCACAGCTTTCTGAACTACCAAAGTCTCATATAATAGAAATCATCGCTAAGCACTTTGTTAAAAATCTCCCGAGGTTCAATTTCCCTTAAGCCACAGTGTCAGTTGTAATGAAACAAACGCCCACAAAAGTTAACTTATAAAATATAGAAATTAATCTTGGTGGTCAGAGGTGTTCCTAAGATAAATTTTGCGAATGCCGTGGACTTCCAGAGTAACTAACAACGATTGTCTGAAAGAGGCTAATGAAACATAAAGCACAATATACAATAAGAAGAATGAGACAAATAGCTTTCCTTGGTCATGTGATGAGAAGAGAGGCATTCGAGAACATCGTGACAACTGGAAAGTTCAATACGAAGAAAGTCAGAGGCAGACCAAGAGAAATGATGCTGAATGGAATGAGACGGTGGCATGGAGGAATATCATCAACATATTTAATCCATAACACCACAGACCGAGATCTGTGGAGAGACATGAATGCCTATGCCAGCTGGCAGGGCACTTGATAATGATGATGGCTAGATTGAATTTTAACGCTGTGTTTAAAATGAGGTTTTTTAACATTCCTTAAAGTTTTTAAGATTAAAATATTTTGGGGAAATAGTCATCTTTATAATTTCATACTCTTGTGTGCTTATTATTTCTTTCTGGAATAGTTTTAAGGTGTTTGATGATGTCATAATGATTTCTATACATATCTCATGAGTACCCCCTTTTACAGTTTGTTTTGTTGACGACCGTTGGACAATAAGTAGCCATTAGGCACTTGATTAACAAAACAAAACATAATGATGCCCATAGAATAGTGTCACCGATACTCATAATTATATATGTTTTGTTGTTTGTTGCATCATTAACATTATCATAGAGGAGGCGTGGCTGATAGGTTAAACGCGCTGAAACCCTCTCGCCTGATGACGTCGTCGTGGGTTCGTTTCACACACCGATCAGTTGGACTTAAATGTTGACTTCTGGTCCATGACTTGGAGACGTTAATTACAAGTACCTCAGAAGTCGGAGTGGGTTCGCCTGATGGCGAGGGACATATAGGAAAAGCTAACCCACAAGCAAACAAATCAGTCCTGTACACTCCCTATTAGTAGCTACTATAGTAGTATTAGCGCGCGTGTGGACAACGCTTGGATTAAAAGCGAGCGATTTGGGGAAAACTGGATTCAAGAAATACAAAAAGCATGTTTCCACGGTGCTTTTACTATACTTCTAATCTATATACATAAATTCGGCCACAAAACATAACAAGCCCATATCCTTATATACTGAATTTGAGATTGACCCAATTTCATCAAATGGACACTAGAGCTTGGAAGGGAAACACAGCAAGTATGATAATAACTATAATGAACCTTTTTTGTCATTCAGCCACAGGAAAATATGAGGTGGACAACATATCAAATTATACTTTACTATAATGTTCTTTACCTATTTCTGTCCCATCACCCATCACCCATCGCGTATCGGTCGACCTATAAAATATGGGGAGAGCACCATATACCCAACACGCCTCACGGCGAGTACAAGTGTCCTTTACGAGTTATTTGTTTTTGTATCTGCTTCAAGCAGTTGGTTACTTTAACTGTATCCAAATCAGTCATTACTTTAATTGTATCCTAATCGTTTTTTATATGAAGAATAAACCAAGCAGTTGTTACTATAGCTATCTTCTAATCACGTGATACATGTTGGGATGGAACAGATAAATGATCATAGCCAAGAGCGGATTGTGCGACAGGGAGTGGCCAGAGGAACTGGTCAATACTGAGCACTCCACGGTAAGACCACACGCTAACATAATCTGACTGCAAAAGCTACCATTAGTGTTGGGACTATTTGTTGGCTGTTGAAGATGAGGACAGATCACGCATAAGAATGTTCTGAGTGTTGTGATGTCTGTCTTTAACTCTGTTTAACTCAATTAAACTCAACATGTGGGGAATATGATGTTATTAGGACGGAGATAAGAAAATAATCTTGTTTGGTCATGTAGGTAAGTACTTAAAGTTCACATTCTTTTCTCGCCATGAGCCGTATTGGGTATATGTTGTTAAACCCCTATTTTGTTCGGTATGATAAGCATTGGTTAGCACGCTTGTCTGCCAGGTTGGTAGTCATGTGTTCACATAAATATAGGTAGATCTTTATAATTGACCCTGACTCCCAGGTCAAGGCAGCCTAAACATGACACCAGGAAATGCCCTAGGAATTAGAGGAGACTGAGGTGATACTGACCACGTCATCAGTATAGTCTCGAATGGTCTGTATAATTATGGGTCTAGCACTATGATCACAATGCTGCTTGAGACGTGGAAATAGGGTCCTTTACTTACTACAAGCCCAATATGTCTTGAGACGTGTAAATGGGGTCATTTACTCAATGACATACTTACCACAAGCCCAATATGTCCTGAGACGTGTAAATGGGGTCATTTACTTAATGACATACTTACCACAAGTCCAATATGCCTTCAGCCGTGCAAATGGGGTCATTTAGTTACTAACACACTTACCTCAAGGCCAATATGTCTAGACACGTGTCAATGGGGTCCTATATTTACTGACACACTTACCACAAGCCCAATATGCCCTGAGATGTGTAAATAAGGGTAATTTACCTCTGCCTTTGACCATTTTCGACTGCCAGATCAGCATCAAGTGAGTGCTCTGCTCTGCTCAGCTGCAGAGTTGTCCACTAACTCCCGGTGGATACTCGTTCCCCAGGGCTGCGTTTTCCACACAGTGTTGTTTCCCCACCCTCGACCACTGGGAGGTGCAGCTGAGATTTTCTCTTCCTAAAGTTAAATATATTATCTTAGGAATGTTAAATATGTTTTTTCAAAAAAATTGTTGATATCTTGTAATTGTACGTATGTAGCATGTGTATGATTTGTTTTGTCAGTGTATACGTTTTTGTGTGTTTCACGCGACCAAATGGAAATGTAATGTTATATATTTTCATTTCGTCTGTAACTGTTAAATCTGAGAGTGGTTTAATGTTAAGAATTGTTGGTCTTTGACGGACCAGACAAAAATAATTTTTATCAGAATGTCAGAATTAGACAATAATGGAGGTTTTTTTTTCCGTATATCCTTTACAGGACATCGCTGTCAACATCAGCATCTTTCAGCTGATTGTTGATTTCTTAGCAAGATTACGCTCAGTAGTTTGCCATTGCTTTCTAAGCGACCGGCTCACATACCCCTAAGTTACCGACGCAGAGAGAAGCGCTACCAATTCTCGCACCGTCACGTTACTCACGAGAGTATACGGGATTACGGAGAAAGTCGTGTAACTCCAAGACCAGTGAGACCAGCATTGGAGGGATAAAACACTTAATATACAGATAAATAAAGGTTTATAAAATTGCAAGATTTACAAAATAGGGCAATCATTATTATGATAGCTTACAAGACAGATTAAACTTTGTATCTCTTCATTCACAAAATATGATTAGTGTCAACTGATACAAAAATGTAACGAAAGATTAGAAACATGTTTGCCATTATTTCATCAAAATGTGTATATTTTTTAACTCTTAGTAACATTACTTAAACAATGTTTTGCTAGTTATATACCATGTTATCTTTTGATTTAGGTATGTGCCTTTTAATGTAGTATATCCACAACTCGAATGAAGACACATATTTTTTAATGAAAGTAGCGACCAATGTGTGTGTGTGTGTGTGTGTGTGTGTGTGTGTGTGTGTGCGTATGATATATATATATATATATATATATATATATATATATATATATATATATATATATATATATATATATATGTGTGTGTGTGTTAAGGCTGCGGAAGTTAACGATTAATTAATCGATTAATCGTTAATTTTGTTAACGATTAATTTTGTTAACGATTAATCTAAAACTTTTCTGCCATCACTTATACAAATGAAACGGATGTCGAAAAATTGTCGGACATTTTAAACATAGTGCTACAAACACAACCGAGTTGCAAAATGGTACTGAGTCACCATTGTGTAAGCTGCAGAAAGATATACCAACAAGATGGAACCGTATTTTTATTATGCTGCAGAGTCTTTTACAGGCCAGAGAAGCATTAACTGTCTACATGTCAGATGAAAAGAAGCAATACAAAGGTCCAAAAACTGTCAGATTCGGATGGGAAGAAGATTTCGAAATATGTCAAAGTTTTGGACTTATTCTGTCAGATCACGGTCCTGCTTGGCGGTCAATATTTTGTTTCATGTAGCTGTGTATTGCCACTGCTATCATCGTTGACAAAGCATATGGCTGTACACGATGATGATCCGGGCTACATAGCTAAATTTAAGGCAGCATCTTTTAATGACTTCAGTGAACGTGTAGCTAATATGACAAGTATTTAAATACTACAGATTGCAATAGCACCTGATCCACGCTACAAATACCTGAAGTGTTTGTCAAAAGATGCAAAAGAGCGAACTTGGTCACGTATTGAACAACAAATAGCAGTTGATGTTCACGATGAGCAGATGGATACTGCTTCAAAGAAAATGAAAAGCCAAATGAAAAGCGTATTAAACTAATGGAGTCTATATATACATACATTGGCACCTTGCCCTCTTGACAGACGATAGTTTGCTCTTTAAAAAGACATAATAACTTTTACCTATGGCGGTAGCGAATGTGATAGATAAGGCCAATTCGCACTGCAAATGTCCGTTCACAGTAGGTGCAAGTGAACACGTGGTTATTTCCACCATCATGCACCATCTTACATCTCACACGCTCGGTCTGTGACTTATCTGCAATAATTTTCTCCTCCTTTCTTTATTCCATTTCTGATCTTTGCCCTCCATGCAACACGTTCAGCGGCGACTTGCTCCCAATGTGCGTTATCAATACCTGTATCAACCATGTCCCGCTTACACACATCTTTGTATCGTAGTAGAGGCCGACCCTGAGATCTCTTACCCATCTGTAATTCACCAAAAAAGATGTCCTTTCGTATTCTACCATCACCCATCCTCCTAAGATGTCCTATCCATCTAAGTCTAAGAAGACTGAGCATGGAATAAACAACCTGATCTTTCCAATACTTCAGTATTTATGATTTTGTCTTGCAACTTAATACCAAAAATTCGTCACAGACACCGCATATGAAAGCTGTTTAAACGTTTCTCTTGGTGTGAGTAAGTTGTCCAGGTTTCACTGCCATAAAGAAGAGTATTAAGTAAACAAGCTTGATAGACAAGGACTTTTGTTTTGGCGGTAAGCTTCCTGTTCTCCCAGACTCTTTTTCTTAACCTGTTCATCGTTGATGCGGCCTTACCAATCCGGATGTTGATTTCCTGATCTAGGGATAATTTGCTATTTACCACTGATCCTAGATATGTCTAGTTCGGCGTCGTCAATAAAGATTGATGGTACCCCATGTGCACCTTGTGACATAATCTATGTCTTCGTTTTGCTAATTGTTAAATCACATTCAGAACAAGCATTGGAGAATGTAAATAGTAGACACTGCTATTCTTTCTCAGAGTGGGTCGTAACTGAAGCATCATCTGCAAAAAGCAACTCTCTGATCTGTACCCTCCTAATTTTGGTCTTGGCCTTCAGTCTCTGAGCATTGTAGAGGCTGCCATCTGAACGTGAGTGAATGCACATACAACCATCCTGATCACGAAAGGCATATTTCAGTAGAAGTGAAAGTATATTCCAAAGAGGGTGGGAGCTAGTACACAACCTTGCTTAACTCCACTCTTGATTTCAAACTCTTCAGAAGTTGCACCATCAAACTTGATTATACCCTTCATGCCTGTGTGGAACGATTCCACAATGGACAGAAGAGTTGGTGGGCAGCCAATCTTCTTTAGTGCCTTGAACAGACCCTCACGACTGACCAAATCAAATGCTTTGTGAGGTCGGTAAAGGCAATAAACTGTGGGTGATTCTGTTCAAGGCATTTTTCTTGCATTTGTCGCAATGAGAATATCATATCAATGCTAGACCGGTTCGTTCGAAAGCCACACTGTAATTCGGGGTAGACTTGATCTCCTAGGACCTGAAGTCTGCGCAGAACAATTCTGGCAAATACTTTTCCAACAATACACAGAAGTGAGATACCCCTATAGTTGTTGCAGTCGCTCCGATCGCCCTTGTTCTTGTACAGTGTTATGATGCTTGAATCTTTGAAATCCTGTGGGACTTGTCCTACTCCGCCAGCATAGCTTTTTTAGCTGGTGGATCTGTAGAGTGAGTGTGTCTTGCCCACTCCTGATAACCTCTATTGGAATCAGAACATTATCTGGAGCCTTGCCAGATCGAAGTTCATTTATACCACACTTAACTTCTGTTATGGTGGGAAGTGTGTCCAGGTGGTCAAAAGTTGGTAGAGCCTCTATGTCGTTGAGGGCATCATCCGCTAGTTTGGTCTCACTTGAGTAAAGCTCCAAATAGTGCTATATCCATCTGTCCATCTGCTGTTTCGTATCAGTGATGATTTCTCCAGTCAAGGTTTTCAATGGTGCTCTTCTTTTGATCATTGGACCACAGGCTTTCTTTATTCCTTCATACATGCTTCTTATGTTTCCCTTATCACATGCGATTTGAATGGACTCACATAACTTGATCCAAAAATCATTTGCACACTGCCTGGCAGCCTTTTGCACATCCTTCCTAGCTTGCCTTAGCTCACTCAAGTGTTGCGTGTTGGTCTTTCCTTGTTTCTTAAGAGAGCTATCTTCTTCTTATCAATCAAGGGCTGCAGAGTCTCGCTTTTTGCAGCAAACCAGTCCTGCCTTTTATGATTCACAGTACCGTAAACCCCTACGGCAGTTTTATAAAGAGTTTCCTTAAGTTGACTCCACTTTTCATTTACTGTACAATTTTCTGGTGTATCAGTAAAAGCGTCTTCAAGTTGCTGTTGAAACTGAAAGCACTTTTCAGGATCGTGAGTGTTAATAATATTAATCCTGGGGTTAAATTTGTGTTTAGCTGTGTAGATTCTCTTTGGTTTCAGTCTACCCCTTGCAACAACCAACGATTGATCCGTATCACAGTCAGCACTGTTGTAACTTCGAGTCAATGATATATCTTTCAGATATTGTCTCCGTGTGATGATGAAGTCCAGCTGGTGCCAATGGCCGGATCTTGGATGTTTCCATGTGACCTTACGCATCTCTTTTGTTTTAAAAAAGGAGTTTGTAATACATAGGTAATTTCTTGTGCAATGCTCCAGCAGCCTTTGCCCATTTTCATTCATGCGACCGATGTTGTATTTTCCAAGGCACACAGGCAATGAACTTGAGTTCTTGCCCACACGATCATTGAAATCACCGAGCATATAAATGTAGTCAGATTTTGGAACTGCCTTGATCACGGAGTCGAACTCCTCATAGAACGAATCCTTCACATCATCAGAGGAATCGAGTCTCGGTGCATATGCAATAATAATGGCGGCAAAACCACAAGAGGTTGCCAAGCGCAGAGATAATAGTCTTTCATTTCCTCCTGCTGGAATTTCAATCATTCCCAGTATCAAATTCTTCACTGCAAAGCCCACACCGTGTTGCCTTTTTTCTGCCTGCCCTCTACCCTTCCAAAAAAAGGTGCAATTGTTTTCCCTGAGTGACCCTTCCTCAGCGAGGCGAGTCTCCTGCAGGCCAGAAATTTCAATGTTAAGACGATTGAGTTCGGCATCAATCACAGCCGTTTTTCTCACATCGTCAAAATGGTCAAGTCAGGGGAAAATCATGGACACATGGTTCTCACGTTCCAGGTTGCAAGCCGTAGCTTGAAGTTTCTATTTTTCTTTTTATTATACCTGGTGCATTGGTTTTACAGGCTGCGATTCAGATTTTGTCCTAGCCCCAAGCACCCATTGAAGCAGGCAGGCTGTGGCGGATTAACACCCAATTGGCTGGGGGCTGCCCAGCTTGAGGCGGGCGGTAGCTGATCAGTGACACCTGTAGGTGTCTCCCACCGTCAGAGGCAACGCGTGGCGCCCCATGTCTTATAATCCGTAACAGTTGCCTCTCGCTTTGATTCCGAGACCAGTTAAGACCAGGGATGGAGTTATTGCCTCTCCATAGCACAAAGCCTGGGCTAAAATATAGAGATCATGTGTTGCCCATGCAGCATGATCCCTCTCTCGGCCTGCCTTGTTCACTCCAGAGGAAAGGTAACACCTCTAAATCTGGAACAAGACAAGCTGCAGAAGCTGCCGGATCAGCAAAGCAATGCTCTAGCTCTCCGCCTGTTGGAGATTCGATCCTAGACCAGCCGCCAACCAAGGCTTAGGGCCTGGTCTGCCCTGCCATGATATTTTGTCTTTAGGTTGCATTTCTTCGCACCAGGATAAGGCGTGTACCCTACCAATTGCGCTCTTCCGCTCGAATCCGTTGGCACAGTGTGGGGTGTCGGGTTTGGTAAGCGCAGCCCAACGATCGGCGCTAACAGAAAGCGGGTAGTACCGTCTACTGTTATACGGTAGATCAGTCATATCTGACTAAGACCTTGTGTTACATTTATACTGTGGGATTTTTTTCTGTCGGGGGCAAAAATAAAATTCTAACCTGCACAGTTCGCGGCGACTGCACTAGCCAGGTAACCTTAATTTCTCTGGCTATATATATATATATATATATATATATATATATATATATATATATATATATATATATATATATATATATATATATATATATATATATATATATATATATATATATGCAGGAGTCCCGCCTCTATGAGGACGGGTCGCGTATTGAAAGCAATTCCACCATTTCTTGGAAGAATAGAGGGGAGTGGGCTTTGCAGTGAATATTTCACTACTAGGAATGATGTAATTTGCAACTGGAGGTAATGAAAGAATGTTATCTCTGCGCTTGGTATTGTAGCATTATAATATATGCTATGAATTTCTTTACCTTTTTCTGTCCCATCACCCATCACGTATAGATCCGCCTATAAAATATGCGGCAAGCACCATATACCCAACAATGCGTGTAAAAGTGTCCTTTACGTCTGATTTATTTTTATTTTTGCTTCAAGCAGTTGGTTACTTTAACTGTATCCAAATCAGTCATTACTTTAATTCTATCCTAATCATTGCTCACATGACGAATATGACAAACACTTGTTACTGTAGCTCTCTTCTAATCCTGTGATACAATGTAGGGATGGAACAGATAAATGATCATAGCCAAGAGCGAATTGTTTGGCAAGAAGTGACCGAGGATCTGAACACTCCGAGGTAAGACATTTATCATTCCTAAGATAATATATTTAGCTACAGACGGACACATAATCTGACTGCAACAGGTACAGTTATTATTGGGACTCTGTGTTAGCTGTTGAACATGAGGTCGGAGCACGTAAAGGAATGTCCTGGGTCCTGTGGTGTCGGTTCTTGACTCAACTCAAGTCAACATGCAAGGACTATTTTGGTATAGGACTTAGTTAAGAAAGTAATAATGTGTGGCCTTGAAAGCAAGTACTTAACGTACACACTCTTTTCACGCCGTGTTACATATTGGGTATATGGTGTGAAACCCATATTTGTTTCAGACTTATGGCCACTGGCTAGCACGCTTGTCTGCCAGTTTGGTAGTCATGCGTCCAAAGAATCTGAGGTAGATCTTTCATTAACTACAGTTAACGAAGTGTTTCTAAGTCGCGGAAAAGGGGAAAATAAAGGGAGGGGGGTGTGTTGGTGATGATCGAATTTCATCTTTTTCTATTGTTCTTGTTTCGTCGACTCGTTACTTCTTGTTTGGAATGTCTAGGACAATGGTTCTCAACCGGTGGGGAATTAGGGTTTCCAGATGGGCGCGAGGGAGGGGGAAAATTAAGATTATATCAAGATCCCGTTAATACAAGAACTGATTACTTGATATTGCTTTCCCCTCCATATGTTATAGTTCTGTACTTCTCGCCTTTCTGAAATTCATTTTATAACGTAAGCAGACCCTCAAATTACGTTTTATTTAAACGTCTAGACTTGTTCTAATATGTGATATTAAATTTAGCTTCCAGTTTTACGTATACTATCTAGGGGTGGGGTAGGGGGTGTGAAGGGGATTTATAGGGAGGAAATACGGAAGGGGGAAATGATGTTCAGAAAATAAGTTGACGGGGTGCATGGGCTAAAAAAGGTTGAGAACCACTGATCTATGATGATGATGAGAAAGTAACATTTCAACAACACGGTGGGCCGTCAGATGCACGTTGAGAACATTGTCATGACGACTCTCAAATAAACTCAACGAGGCCGTTGGTAGCAGTCAAATCTTCAAGGACGACTTTATTTGCTGTTCTGATCAATCAGTCACATTACACAGTATCCCATCAGCCGGCTGCAGCTCCCTATCTAGCTTATTTCGCACTGGGAGCTCGTTCGTCACCGTATCCACGGGTTGTCATGTGTACAACGCGCAGAATGGTCAACAGTCTTTGACAAGTCCTTTCTCTCTTTCCTTAACTGTGGCTGAACCAAATACAACTGGCCTGCATGGTGTGAGTATCTATCGTGTCTATCGATGGTTTCATGTAGATGCCCTGGCTGTTAACTTGTAAGTCGTAATGTGGATCCTAACGGTGTTTCAATGACTACTGGCTTCCATGGAGAAAGAAATATATGTTAATGAGGAAAAATTGGAGGTGGTGGCAAATTTTGAATATCTTGGGTCATTGTTTACCAACAATGGTGACACAATGAAAGAAATTAAACGACGACTATCAATTGCTCTTCAAAGACTAAAACAACTGAATAAATTATGGAATGGGACAGACAGAATTACAAAAATTAGATTTTTAAGAGCATGCATCTTTCCCATTGCAACATACGCCTGTGAGACGTGGACACTTACTAAACAAGCTGAACAGCGCATAAATGACTTTGAATATAAATGTTATAGACGAGTTCTAAAATATCTTGGGTAAAGAAAAGAAGCAAATACGTCAATACTTCAAGAGCTGAATATTGAAGAATGTTGGCTATTAAAGACGATAAAACAAAGAAAATTGAAATAATTTGGTCACTTGAAACGTCACGAAAGTTTGGAGAGAACAATAATGGAGGGGTATATGCCTGGGAAGAGAGGAAGAGGAAGGCCAAAGAGAAGATGGGTGCAGGAATTGGCGGATGATCTCCAGATGGGTGTATCGGACTCTGGACATCTTGCTTATGATCGAGAGGTTTTCCTGAAGGTTGTTATGGGAGCGAGGTTCTGCAAAGGACATGCTACTGAATGAATGAATGAATGAATGAATGAACTGGCTTCTGTGTGTGTGCTGTTTCAAACACGGAGTGTTTGTCTGAAGGTTCCATGCTAAAGTGAAATTGTATCGTTTGAGTTGTTTGATGACGCCTTTTCGTAACGTCTTTTTATAACACGCAAATTAGTGTGTTTCTTACTGATACTTTCAGGTTTACGAAATAGTATCTTTGTAGCAGCTAATCGTCTTTTATGTGTGTGAAATCTAACTCATTTATTTCTGTGATATGGCAATTAAATTGATTATACACTTACCACAAGTCCAATATGCGCCGAGAGGTGTAAATTGTGCCATTAACTTACTGACACACTTACCACAAGTCTAATATGCGCCGAGAGGTTAAATTGTGCCATTAACTTACTGACACACTTACCACAAGTCTAATATGCGCCGAGAGGTGTAAATTGTGCCATTAACTTACTGACACACTTACCACAAGTCCAATATGCGCCGAGAGGTGTAAATTGTGTCATTAACTTACTGACACACTCACCACAAGCGCAGTATGGCTTAAGACGTGTAAATGATTGATTGATTGATTTAGGAACCGACATCACAGCATACGGGGCATTCCCTTAAGCGCTCCGTCCCCATCCTCAGCAGACAGCGAAGAGTTCCACCAATAATAGTTCCAGTAACAATCTGATTATATGTCCGTCTCGCCTTTCATCTGAGCGTCGAGCTTCGGCCAAATCCCCTGGTCACACCTCGCTGCCTCATTCTTACCAGACTATGGTGATCCATTTGCTCCTCCGAGGTGTACAGGTGCTCCCACAAGGCCGCAACCACGTCTGCCTTGTCATGCATCAATACTCCACCAAGTTTATGCGGAGCCAGCTAATCTGTCCGCCTGTTCATACCCCAGTACACCGGCATGCCCTCGAGAAAAGATCCAGATGATGCTTGCTACTCGTGACCTCCGACGCAAAGCAAGCCACTCTGCACTAAGCCTGCCTGTCCTCACACACCTCAGCATGCTTTCTGAGTCAGTTACAATCACCATGTGTATGTATCGTGTTCTCCATCCAGCGGAATGCTGTACTGACCGCTTCCACCTCCATTTTTAGCTAGATGTTGTGGCATCATAAGCCAGGCTCTCCAGTACCAAACGCCGACCATTAACTTTTGCTAAGAATCCCCAGGCACTTCTCCTATCTCTCAACACCGAACCATCCGTGTAAATAACTACATCACCCGGGCGAGCATTATCCTGAATTAGTTGCTAGATTTCCACTTCCTTAGCCCCTGCTGGCCACTCCCTGCAATCCCGGCTCAATGAGATTATAACTCTGCACGTCGGACTGCTCCGCTGGCACTCTGACCCACTCCTCTCCTCGCCTAATGTTCTCCAAGGAGCACACCTGTCTGATCGTATCCTCCGCCTGAGCCATCCATGATTTCCCTCTTATCAGTCTCTGATCCTTAACTTCGTCCAACGCCTCATGTAAGGGGTGATCAGTGTCTGCAGCTACTCTGAGGTATGTCTTCGTCTGCATCACCATGTGCCTACCAGCAACAGTCGGCATACCAATGATGTAACGCATACACACTACTGGGGTGTCTCTGGTGCATCCCAGAATGACCCGCATAGCTTCGTTCTGTATGCGATCTAATTTCACCAGCTGACTCTTTGCAACAGTTAGCAGTCCTAGTCCATAATCAATCACTGAGAGGATCAAGTGCTGGTATAGTGTGAAGAACATTATCTGCTAAGTTTCCATTTAAACCATAGTTTTAAGTGCATTTGAGTCCCTTTTGATATCTTGTCACAACCGTCTGGTCCTTGAAGTACAGACTCCTGTCAAATGTGATTCCCAGATACTTCAGTTTGTTCTCTCTGTTGACGCTTCTACCATCTATCGTGAGGCTTGGGACATCAGCTCTCACATTCCTGTTGTCCAGAGAGCACCACAAAACAGCTGCCTTTTCTCGGTGGATGACAGCACTCATTTCAGTGCACCAGTCAATCACTTTGTCTACTGTCGATGCAGCTCCTGGGCTGTTTGCCCCTTATCTCTCCCTTGCCTATATGCAATAACATCATCTGCAAATGTTAGTATCCTTCCAACCCCTGGTGCTTCTAGGTTTGCAATCTTGCTCGTATGCACGTTAAAGAGCACCGGTGAGATTGCAGATCCCTGTGGCAGTCCCGCGGTTAAAACATGTGGCTCTGAGGTCCATGCACCCAGAGCAACCTGACGAGAATGCAGGACTGCTGCTATCCAGTTCACCAACCAGGGATTGACCCCCTTCTCCATAAGTGCGGTCATCAAAATATCATAGCGAACTCTATTGTACGCATCCTCGAGATAAAGCGCTGCCGCCATCGTATCCTGTCTACTCTGGAACCCCTCATTAACGTCAAAGGCAAAAGTGGCTGCATTTGACCAGATATCTTTTCCTGGCCTGTAGCTCCCCATGCCTCTTGGAAGAAGCTTCTCCCTTTCCAAAACATCCTGCAGCTTAACAGCGACTATCTTCTCTAAAATCTTCCCAAATGTATTTTGAAGGGTGATGATCCTAACCTTACAGTATCTCACCTATAGAATGGGTGGAAAAAACTCTTTCCTGAACCTATTCACGAAACTGAATGAACTGAGACTATTAGTATTAGTGTTGACGAAATTGTGCAACAATATAGGACTAAACAGTTAATACAATATTCTAGAAGAAGTAACAGATTGATTTGAATCTGGCAAAATTGATGGGGGATTTGAAATTTTGAACGATAATGAAAGTGTTTCTAGTGTGACCACCAGTAAAGGAGAAAATGATGACTTATCACAAGCACAATATGCATCGAGACGTGTAAAGAGGTCCGTTACTTGCTTGTTTATTTAATACCTTATATGAAGGCCGCGGTACACTTTTGGTTACCCCGCTGACCTGGTTGTCAAGTTTTCGAATCCACATTGAGGAGAAATGTTTTTCAAACAATGACTTATTCCCAGGTCAGTCACGCCAAAAATGGGCACTATGAAATGTCTTCGGAGGTGATTGGCGTGTTATTCACCACATCACCCCTGGAGTGTCGATGCGTAAATAAAATTTGTAGCACGCACGACATGTCTGGTACACTGTAAGGTGTGTCAAAGAGACTTTTAATATTTTTTACTCACCTACATATTTACTCACTATGGCGGAAGCTAGAAATAAAGAGGGAAGTATAGAAAGGCTCTGCACAAATTATCTCATACAATTGTGGCCTAGTCCAAGGGTGGGGAATATCCGGCCTGCGGGTCGTATAGGGCAGGTTAAAACAGTTGGTCTGTCCCTGTCAAGGCAACCGCAGGCGGGACTCAAAATGCAATCAGTCTAGGTGTTTTATAAACTATCATTAACAAATCTAGTAGCAACATCAATACCACATAGCAGCACACGCGTCACCAAAGAGAAGCAATTCCATCCCACACACTAAGGATGAGTTAATTTAGTATAATGCCTGCGAATGTTGTTCTTGAAGATTGATGATGTGTCCTATATGGTTGATTCTTAATGCTTGTAGTTTTATGTATGCCTTATAGCCTCCTTGTTTCTTGTAATGTATTAGTGTTTTAGTGTTAGGCCTGTGTACTTTGTGTTGTGCTGCTGTGTTTATATCCGTGATTGTCTGTTTTGGGGGATCTATCACTGTAACTGCCGGCTTCCTGGCCTAGAGGTTAGCGACTATTCTCCGTAATCTCGTATACTTTCGTAAGTAACGTAACGACAGTGAGAATCAGCAGTGGTTCGATTCGCGTCGGTAACTTAGGGGTATGTGAGCCGGCCGCTTAGAAAGAAATGGCAAACTACTAAGCGTAATATTGCCAAGAAATCAACAATCAGCTGAAAGATACTGATGTTGACAGCGATGTCCTGTAAAGGATATGCAAAGCATTTTTTAATCAGTGTAGCTAAATATATTACCTTAGGAATGATACATTTGTTAACAACTCTGCTTCTTTCAAAATGTGTCTCATATTTGTAGTATGTATAATTTATTTTGTCAGTGAATGTCATGTTTCTAAATGTTTTTCCTCGACCATATGGAAATGTAATCCTGTATATTTCCTATAGTCTGTAACTGTCTCATCTCATCTCATCTCATTTCATCTCATCTCATCTCATCTCATCTTGTTCCTCTTTTACCTTGCGGTGTCGAGGTGAAGTATAAACAGTGGGAGAGTGCCCATTTATGGGCTTCATGTATCGATATTCACGTGGACTCTGCTTTTCTCTGTCCATCGTTTAGTTGGTCGGCTTCTTCCTCTGCTTCCATTTGGTCTGTACATCATTGCTTTTTATGGTATACTGTACGTTGGTAACATGGTTATATGGCCAAACCAGTTTACTTGTTGCCTTGTTATAAATTCTAGCGTTGCTATAATCCCCACTTCAGCTCTGATTTCTTTATTTCCTCTCTTCTTGATATATTGAGTATTCTTCTCAGGAATCTCATTTCTGTTGTGATGATTCTTGTCTCTATAGCTGTTAGAGGTTTAATTTTAATAACTTTCTTTTAATTAATTTTGGCCTTTAACAGGCCTGACAAAAATGTACTACTATCAATATCCAAGTATTTGTCAAGAAAAAGATAGAACAGGAGGTGTACCCTCCATTGTTAATGTAAAAAATAGATTATAAAATTGTAAGGATTACAAAATTAGGCAATTATTATAGTTGAAAATGACATATTATACATTCTTTCTTTAATTTTCATAAAAAAGTATTGTAACTCTAGATAAAAGTTTAAGAAACGATCGAAAAATATTTAAAGTTGCTATTATATAATCAAAGAAAATATTTATATTTATGTGAGTTACGTTACTTAGTGCAACTGTTTAGTAGTTATGTCCCATGGTATCTTTTGATTTAGATATGTGCCTTTTACTTTAGTATATCCACCACTCGTCAGAAGACATTTTTTAAAATAAAGTAGTTGTCAATCTCTGTCTGTCTGTCTGTCTGTCTGTCTGTCTGTCTGTCTGTCTGTCTGTCTGTCTGTCTGTCTCTCTCTCTCTCTCTCTCTCTCTCTCTCTCTCTCTCTCTCTCTCTCTCCCTCTCTCCCTTTCTCTCTCTCTCTCTCTCTCTCTCTCTCTCTCTTTCCACAGTGATTTGTATGAATCTGCTAATCTATATACATAACATGGGCCACAAACGGGATTCAACAAACAGGAACAGCATGTTTTCCACAGTGATTTGTATGAATCTGCTAATCTATATACATAACATGGGCCACAAACGGGATTCAACAAACAGGAACAGCATGTTTCCACAGTGATTTGTATGAATCTGCTAATCTATATACATAACATGGGCCACAAACGGGATTCAACAAACAGGAACAGCATGTTTCCACAGTGATTTGTATGAATCTGCTAATCTATATACATAACATGGGCCACAAACGGGATTCAACAAACAGGAACAGCATGTTTCCACAGTGATTTGTATGAATCTGCTAATCTATATACATAACATGGGCCACAAACGGGATTCAACAAACAGGAACAGCATGTTTCCACAGTGATTTGTATGAATCTGCTAATCTATATACATAACATGGGCCACAAACGGGATTCAACAAACAGGAACAGCATGTTTCCACAGTGATTTGTATGAATCTGCTAATCTATATACATAACATGGGCCACAAACGGGATTCAACAAACAGGAACAGCATGTTTCCACAGTGATTTGTATGAATCTGCTAATCTATATACATAACATGGGCCACAAACGGGATTCAACAAACAGGAACAGCATGTTTCCACAGTGATTTGTATGAATCTGCTAATCTATATACATAACATGGGCCACAAACGGGATTCAACAAACAGGAACAGCATGTTTCCACAGTGATTTGTATGAATCTGCTAATCTATATACATAACATGGGCCACAAACGGGATTCAACAAACAGGAACAGCATGTTTCCACAGTGATTTGTATGAATCTGCTAATCTATATACATAACATGGGCCACAAACGGGATTCAACAAACAGGAACAGCATGTTTCCACAGTGATTTGTATGAATCTGCTAATCTATATACATAACATGGGCCACAAACGGGATTCAACAAACAGGAACAGCATGTTTCCACAGTGATTTGTATGAATCTGCTAATCTATATACATAACATGGGCCACAAACGGGATTCAACAAACAGGAACAGCATGTTTCCACAGTGATTTGTATGAATCTGCTAATCTATATACATAACATGGGCCACAAACGGGATTCAACAAACAGGAACAGCATGTTTCCACAGTGATTTGTATGAATCTGCTAATCTATATACATAACATGGGCCACAAACGGGATTCAACAAACAGGAACAGCATGTTTCCACAGTGATTTGTATGAATCTGCTAATCTATATACATAACATGGGCCACAAACGGGATTCAACAAACAGGAACAGCATGTTTCCACAGTGATTTGTATGAATCTGCTAATCTATATACATAACATGGGCCACAAACGGGATTCAACAAACAGGAACAGCATGTTTCCACAGTGATTTGTATGAATCTGCTAATCTATATACATAACATGGGCCACAAACGGGATTCAACAAACAGGAACAGCATGTTTCCACAGTGATTTGTATGAATCTGCTAATCTATATACATAACATGGGCCACAAACGGGATTCAACAAACAGGAACAGCATGTTTCCACAGTGATTTGTATGAATCTGCTAATCTATATACATAACATGGGCCACAAACGGGATTCAACAAACAGGAACAGCATGTTTCCACAGTGATTTGTATGAATCTGCTAATCTATATACATAACATGGGCCACAAACGGGATTCAACAAACAGGAACAGCATGTTTCCACAGTGATTTGTATGAATCTGCTAATCTATATACATAACATGGGCCACAAACGGGATTCAACAAACAGGAACAGCATGTTTCCACAGTGATTTGTATGAATCTGCTAATCTATATACATAACATGGGCCACAAACGGGATTCAACAAACAGGAACAGCATGTTTCCACAGTGATTTGTATGAATCTGCTAATCTATATACATAACATGGGCCACAAACGGGATTCAACAAACAGGAACAGCATGTTTCCACAGTGATTTGTATGAATCTGCTAATCTATATACATAACATGGGCCACAAACGGGATTCAACAAACAGGAACAGCATGTTTCCACAGTGATTTGTATGAATCTGCTAATCTATATACATAACATGGGCCACAAACGGGATTCAACAAACAGGAACAGCATGTTTCCACAGTGATTTGTATGAATCTGCTAATCTATATACATAACATGGGCCACAAACGGGATTCAACAAACAGGAACAGCATGTTTCCACAGTGATTTGTATGAATCTGCTAATCTATATACATAACATGGGCCACAAACGGGATTCAACAAACAGGAACAGCATGTTTCCACAGTGATTTGTATGAATCTGCTAATCTATATACATAACATGGGCCACAAACGGGATTCAACAAACAGGAACAGCATGTTTCCACAGTGATTTGTATGAATCTGCTAATCTATATACATAACATGGGCCACAAACGGGATTCAACAAACAGGAACAGCATGTTTCCACAGTGATTTGTATGAATCTGCTAATCTATATACATAACATGGGCCACAAACGGGATTCAACAAACAGGAACAGCATGTTTCCACAGTGATTTGTATGAATCTGCTAATCTATATACATAACATGGGCCACAAACGGGATTCAACAAACAGGAACAGCATGTTTCCACAGTGATTTGTATGAATCTGCTAATCTATATACATAACATGGGCCACAAACGGGATTCAACAAACAGGAACAGCATGTTTCCACAGTGATTTGTATGAATCTGCTAATCTATATACATAACATGGGCCACAAACGGGATTCAACAAACAGGAACAGCATGTTTCCACAGTGATTTGTATGAATCTGCTAATCTATATACATAACATGGGCCACAAACGGGATTCAACAAACAGGAACAGCATGTTTCCACAGTGATTTGTATGAATCTGCTAATCTATATACATAACATGGGCCACAAACGGGATTCAACAAACAGGAACAGCATGTTTCCACAGTGATTTGTATGAATCTGCTAATCTATATACATAACATGGGCCACAAACGGGATTCAACAAACAGGAACAGCATGTTTCCACAGTGATTTGTATGAATCTGCTAATCTATATACATAACATGGGCCACAAACGGGATTCAACAAACAGGAACAGCATGTTTCCACAGTGATTTGTATGAATCTGCTAATCTATATACATAACATGGGCCACAAACGGGATTCAACAAACAGGAACAGCATGTTTCCACAGTGATTTGTATGAATCTGCTAATCTATATACATAACATGGGCCACAAACGGGATTCAACAAACAGGAACAGCATGTTTCCACAGTGATTTGTATGAATCTGCTAATCTATATACATAACATGGGCCACAAACGGGATTCAACAAACAGGAACAGCATGTTTTCCACAGTGATTTGTATGAATCTGCTAATCTATATACATAACATGGGCCACAAACGGGATTCAACAAACAGGAACAGCATGTTTCCACAGTGATTTGTATGAATCTGCTAATCTATATACATAACATGGGCCACAAACGGGATTCAACAAACAGGAACAGCATGTTTCCACAGTGATTTGTATGAATCTGCTAATCTATATACATAACATGGGCCACAAACGGGATTCAACAAACAGGAACAGCATGTTTCCACAGTGATTTGTATGAATCTGCTAATCTATATACATAACATGGGCCACAAACGGGATTCAACAAACAGGAACAGCATGTTTCCACAGTGATTTGTATGAATCTGCTAATCTATATACATAACATGGGCCACAAACGGGATTCAACAAACAGGAACAGCATGTTTCCACAGTGATTTGTATGAATCTGCTAATCTATATACATAACATGGGCCACAAACGGGATTCAACAAACAGGAACAGCATGTTTCCACAGTGATTTGTATGAATCTGCTAATCTATATACATAACATGGGCCACAAACGGGATTCAACAAACAGGAACAGCATGTTTCCACAGTGATTTGTATGAATCTGCTAATCTATATACATAACATGGGCCACAAACGGGATTCAACAAACAGGAACAGCATGTTTCCACAGTGATTTGTATGAATCTGCTAATCTATATACATAACATGGGCCACAAACGGGATTCAACAAACAGGAACAGCATGTTTCCACAGTGATTTGTATGAATCTGCTAATCTATATACATAACATGGGCCACAAACGGGATTCAACAAACAGGAACAGCATGTTTCCACAGTGATTTGTATGAATCTGCTAATCTATATACATAACATGGGCCACAAACGGGATTCAACAAACAGGAACAGCATGTTTCCACAGTGATTTGTATGAATCTGCTAATCTATATACATAACATGGGCCACAAACGGGATTCAACAAACAGGAACAGCATGTTTCCACAGTGATTTGTATGAATCTGCTAATCTATATACATAACATGGGCCACAAACGGGATTCAACAAACAGGAACAGCATGTTTCCACAGTGATTTGTATGAATCTGCTAATCTATATACATAACATGGGCCACAAACGGGATTCAACAAACAGGAACAGCATGTTTCCACAGTGATTTGTATGAATCTGCTAATCTATATACATAACATGGGCCACAAACGGGATTCAACAAACAGGAACAGCATGTTTCCACAGTGATTTGTATGAATCTGCTAATCTATATACATAACATGGGCCACAAACGGGATTCAACAAACAGGAACAGCATGTTTCCACAGTGATTTGTATGAATCTGCTAATCTATATACATAACATGGGCCACAAAACGGGATTCAACAAACAGGAACAGCATGTTTCCACAGTGATTTGTATGAATCTGCTAATCTATATACATAACATGGGCCACAAACGGGATTCAACAAACAGGAACAGCATGTTTCCACAGTGATTTGTATGAATCTGCTAATCTATATACATAACATGGGCCACAAACGGGATTCAACAAACAGGAACAGCATGTTTCCACAGTGATTTGTATGAATCTGCTAATCTATATACATAACATGGGCCACAAACGGGATTCAACAAACAGGAACAGCATGTTTCCACAGTGATTTGTATGAATCTGCTAATCTATATACATAACATGGGCCACAAACGGGATTCAACAAACAGGAACAGCATGTTTCCACAGTGATTTGTATGAATCTGCTAATCTATATACATAACATGGGCCACAAACGGGATTCAACAAACAGGAACAGCATGTTCCTACAGTGATTTGTATGAATCTGCTAATCTATATACATAACATGGGCCACAAACGGGATTCAACAAACAGGAACAGCATGTTTCCACAGTGATTTGTATGAATCTGCTAATCTATATACATAACATGGGCCACAAACGGGATTCAACAAACAGGAACAGCATGTTTCCACAGTGATTTGTATGAATCTGCTAATCTATATACATAACATGGGCCACAAACGGGATTCAACAAACAGGAACAGCATGTTTCCACAGTGATTTGTATGAATCTGCTAATCTATATACATAACATGGGCCACAAACGGGATTCAACAAACACGAACAGCATGTTCCTACAGTGATTTGTATGAAACTGCTAATCTATATACATAACATGGGCCACAAACGGGATTCAACAAACACGAACAGCATGTTCCTACAGTGATTTGTATGAATCTGCTAATCTATATTCATAACATGGGCCACAAACGGGATTCAACAAACACGAACAGCATGTTTCCACAGTGATTTGTATGAATCTGCTAATCTATATTCATAACATGGGCCACAAAACACAACAAGCGCATATCCTTGATATATTGAATTAATATTTATATACGATATCATTTCCGATATTGCAGTAACATAATTTCCTGGTCATCATCATCACCATAACCCACATATAAAACCCTGATTTCCTTGTCACAAAACACTTACCGTGTTTTTTGTCAACGACATAGAAACATGAACTCCAGCAGATGAAAGCAATGATTTGTTTCAGAACAGAAAGAGACTGAGAATGATTCTGTCTCATCAAATGTATACTAGAGCTTGGAAGATAGACACAGCCAGTACGATACTGATTATACTGAAACCTTTTTGCCATTCAGCCACAGGGAAATATGAGGTGGACAACCATATCCAATTACACATTACTGACATTATAATATATGCTATAATGTTCATTACATAGTTATGCCCCATCACCCATCGCGTGCCGATCGGCCTGTAAAATGTGGGACCAGCACCATATACCCGATACGCCTCAAGTCGTGTAACTGTGTCCTTTGCGTGTTACTTGTTTTTATTTCTGCTTCAAGCAGTTGGTTACTTTAACTGTATCCAAATCAGTCATTACTTTAATTTGACCCTAATCGATTATTATATGAAGAATAAACCAAACAGGTGTTGCTGTACCTCTCTTCTAATCATGTGACACATATAGGGATGGAACAGATAAATCATCATAGCCAAGAGCGAATTGTGTCTCAGGGAGAAAGACCAGCCAACACTCAGCACTCCACGGTAAGACCACATGGTCACATAATCTGACTGCAAGAGGTACCATTAGTGTTGGGACTATTTGTTGGCTGTTAAAGATGAGGACGGAGCACGCATAAGATTGTCCCGAGTGCTACGATGTCGATTCTTGACTCTGGTCAACTAAACTAAGCTCAACATGTAAGGGATATTTTCGTATAGGTGTGAGTTCAGAAAATAATCATGTTTGGTTATGTTGGTAAGTACTTAATGTACACATTCTTTTCACACCGTGAGACGTACTGGGTATATGGTATTAAATCAATATTTTGTTCAGTATGATGAGCACTGGTTATCACGCTTGTCTGACAGGTTGGTAGTCATGTGTTCACAGATATATAAGTAGATCTTTACAATTGACCTGGGCTCCCAGGTCGGGACAACCTAAAACTGTCACCAGGAAATATCATAGGAAGTAGAGGAGACTGAGGTGCTACTAATCACGTCATAAGTCTAGTCTTAAATTGTCTTACAATTATTGGTCTAATACTTTATGCACAATGCTGCTTAAGCCGTATATATGTGGTTCTATACTTACCACAACCCCAATATGTCTTGAGACGTGTAAATGAGGTCATTTACTCAATGACACACTTACTACAAGCCCAGTGCCAAACAGTAACTTAATGGGTAAACACAATTAACAGCAAACAAAACTCGTTAGTCCGGAGGCAACGATAACCATTTGGCACCTCCGATAGCATCGATAACTTGATGCCGGCCGACATGATAATTTAAACAATATTTATTTCCTGTGTACAGCTGGTGCTCCGCATGCAGAAAACATGAATAAGATAATTACTGATAAGCATACCATTCATGTACGTCCAGGAGGGCCCGTATAATAAGAATAATCATCGTCACACCCAGTTGCACCTAGTCTTTAAAACTTATGACAACGTCCATCAGCTAAGGTCAGCCTCACCGCCTCTTATAGGTTTACCGCTCGTCCTTGGCCATTCTCGCCGAGTCGGTGCTAATTGCTAATGTCATGGCCTGTGTTTAGTCCTGCCTGAGAATAATACTGCTGTAAGGATTGAACTGTTCTATCAAGTCGTTCCTATCCATCACTGCCGTCTCCTTAAAGTTTGTTGATAATATTTCTCGGAGAACAAATTCATGCCGCCTTCATTATCGTCAGCCCAAGCTCTGTCTGTTGTTGCTAAACTATCCTTGTGACGTTTTAACTTTCTCACGTCACTTGGTTACTTTTCCTATCTTTTAGCTTGAGATTATTTCTCACATTCTCTATGATTTATTCATTACGTCATTCATCCTGACTCGCTACATGTCAGCATGCCCCCCCCCCCTTTTGAAAATGGTGAAACCATTTTAAAGTCCAGTCGGTTTATATAGCCTGACAAGTAGCAGTTCAGAATCAATTAGTCATATTTGTTTTCATATCTTCTATGTATATACCCTATTTTCACTACTGTGCTAATATTATGGTATGGCCTCCTTTTAATCACACACAAAACTCATAACATAATTGTTATTATATTACGGGCATGCACTTCCATCTACACTCACGGTTGATGTCGTGTAACACAAGCCTATGGGAGGGCTTAGCTAACTAATTCTACATCATTATTCCCTCATTTGCCAAGAAACGGCAAGCATCCCCAACCAAAGCTATTAAACCCGATCGAGGGGACGTGAGTGAATAAATGGTACCATTCCCTCTGTATTAGTTTTGGTACTTGACATATATTTCTATGATTCTTCTCTCAATCTGCTATGTTGTCATTCTCGGTTACCGTATGACTCTTAGTCCTTTGTTATATTTTATAGGTGAGGTCTTCTGCCTTAGTAGCTGTAGAATTGTAAGAATCTTTAAGTCGCTTCTGTTATCTTCAATTTGCAGTGTGAGGCTGATCGTCCTTATCTTATGTTTATCTATGCAGTTCTATATAATTCCACATACTCAACTGTTATCGTATAATCATTTATACAATCAACATTGCAATGTACAATGATTTTTATCTTCTCAAGATCTCACGACCACATTAATTGTAGCCTAGTTTACGTCTTGGCGGTGGATAATTATGTTGGCTTTAACCGTGTTATTGGATTATTGGATTATTTGTTTGCCTTCCCAATAACACGTAAGAGGTTACATAATTAGCTATAATTAGAGTAACAGGAATCCTCCACCCTTAATAACACACAGCTGAAATAATTAGAAAGAAATGCATGAACTAGCAATTCAATAATTATCTAACCACAATCATATTCTGAATAATCATAAATTAATTCATGAAATAGCAATTGAATAATTATAAACACATTATTTTAACCATAAATAATTATAATTAATTCATGAAATAGCATTCAATAATTATATCAAGTCTATGTTAATCTGAAATATTGGAAAACATCATATATGCAATAATCGAATACTATCACACAGTCATGCTATTCATCCTTTGTATATATGTATTTGTGTATAGTCTGTACTGTAATTCGTGTTTGTTAATCTGAAATCACTCATTCCAATAAAAATATATAATATCTTTATATGTATCACCCGTACCATGATATATGCATGTCCGTGAATGATATGTGAAAAAGTATATGTGAACTATATGACTGACATGACCCTCTGGTGTATGCAGTGCAATTTATATATCTAAATACTATACTAGCATTTGTCCTTATGGGTGCCCGCTGGAGTAGCTCCCTCTTGCCATGAACACTAGAACTGGAATAACAGTCTGACCTCACCAGATGACGACCAACGGAGTAATGTCGAGCTGCCGATGTTCGAATACATTCAGTATTATCCTGTATGCAGTGTCGTTGCATAACATCACTCGAATGTATTGATAAGGATCGACTGACTTCGGCATCGTCTGTTCAGTACTTTAATACACCACAGTGTCGGGTTGATAAGATCCGACTGTCCGCAATATTCAGACTAAAAATGTGGCAAGTAAGCAAATCGGAAAACATCTGTACATCTCTGACAATAATTATCCTACTCAAGTAACATGTGTTTAATTGCCTGTTGTGTAATTGACTATGTTCTATCTGGGTGTTTATAAGTGAAATTATTATTTGGCCTGTTGTATTACATATATGCACGCAAAAAATAACATGAAATGTGATATCTATATCGATTTCTACAGTTTACTGAGAAGATCGGCAAGGTTATTAACTTTACCTGGTATATGACAGATATCGAAATCGTAGTCTTGCAAAAGAAGAGATCACCTGTGTATTCTAGAGTTTTTTGGATGGCCATCTTTAAAGACATGTAAAGGCTTATTATCAGAGGTGTACAAGAGGTCATTTACTTACACATTTACCACAAGCCCAAAATACCCTCAGACGTGTAAATTGAGTCATTTAATTACTGACACAATAACCACAAGCCAAATATGTCTAGAGACGTGTAAATCGGATCCTTTACTCAACGACACACTTACCATAAGCCCAATATGTCTAGAGACGTGTAAATGGGACAATTTACACAATGACACACTTACTATGCAGACAACAGCTGTATTTCAGACAATGAAAAGCATCTTGTACTATAAGTCACTATCATTGAATAACAGAGTTTAAAAATAAAATTTCATGACAATTAAAGATTAAATTCCTACATGAAACATTCAAATTGGAAACAATAAAGAGACATTTAATCTTTGATGTTTGTAAAATTATATTGTTGAAATTTTACTTTTTCATTCAACGATAGTGACTTACTGCATAAGATACTTTTCATTTTCTGAAATACAGCTGTTGTTTGCATAGGGGACAGACAATTATCTCAAGTAGGTTGGGAAATTAGTCCAGTCAACAGAAAATCGGTTGTGCTGTAATCAAAAGGAATGCTAGTGTTAAGTGGTATAAAACGATGAAAGTCTGTTAGAAGATGTGGTAGATGGTATTCAATGGGTCAATAAGGCACACATTTTTTAAGAAAGGCCGACTTCATAAAGACACTGTTGGTTGGTTAAAGACTTGACGCTATTGCGGATGTGAAATGAGAACGTGAGATAGCGGTGGATACAATAAGAAATGTTATTTTAGCTAGAAATCGAGAAAACCCATGTAATGTTGAGAGTTGGAACAAAGGAAGGTTAGTGTAGCGGAGATTGTGGTATGGAAAGTTGAAGATGTCAGCCATGAGAAATGGCCCCTTATGACGAATACTCAGATGATATCGAAACTATCCCAGAATAAGCCACATTCTGCATTGTCATAAATGTTTTTATTACTGTTTCATTGGAGCTCATGTACAACGAAAGTTTGGAATTCTTTGTGCTGTGACATCGAAAAGTAGTGGAGCTATCTATGAAAGATGGAGCCACTTTGTGGTAAAACAAAAACCAAGAGTATGGAGAGATACTTGATTAGTCTGTATAAGTGCTTCTTTAATACATACTTTGGAATGGTCAGTTGTAGCTTTCGTAATGATTGATTGATTGATTGATTGATTGACTGATTTAGGAACCGACATCACAGCATTCGGGACATTCCCATTTCGGTAATGAAAAAGGGGGATAGTTCTGACGTTGATGATTATGTAGTGTGAAATGCCTTTTCAGACAAAAGTTCAAGACACTCTTGACATAACTACAGAAGATACATTTTTGTTAATTTGGGCAACACATGTTTCTTAGTTGGTAGCCCTATTTCTTACTTTGCCATGCCTAATTCTTAGTTTGGCCAACATATATCTGGTGAACCCACTCCTACTTCAGAGGTACTTGTAATTCCCAAGCCATGTACGAAAATTCAACATTGCAGTCCAGCTGGCCTGTGTCTGTAACTGTTTGATCTGTGTGAAATCTAATTTTAAGGAACGCTGGCCTTTTACAGCCCGGATAAAAATTATTATTATTTAGAACATCTGCACATAGTAACATACAAATAGGATAAAATACTTTATGTACCGTCGAGAAGAAACAACATAGTAGGTTGTAAAAATTATGAGATGTACAAAATGCGGCAATTATCATTAAGAGAACTCAGAAAATACTTTAATTGTTTCTCTTGTCATTTACAGAATATAACTCTCGTCAATGCAAATGAAAGATAAGGAAAGTTTATAGAAAAATTAGTGCACTGTTTAATTAAAATATGTATAATTATTTATCATTGAGTAACGTCCCTTAAAACAACAGTTTCGTAGTTATGTCCCATGGCAACTTTTGATTTAGTTTTTTGTGCCTTGTAATGCCGTATGACTACGCATCGTTTTAACAGAACGTTAATATATATATATATATATATATATATATATATATATATATATATATATATATATATATATATATATATATATATATATATATATATATCATGTGTCATGCCGGAAAGCGTGGGTGGTCATGACTCGCCATTTCACTCGATCACCAGAGTCGTGGACAAGCTCAGTGTTCCTGTCTCGTCCATGCCAAGTGACCAAGCCATCCAGGTATTTTCCTCTTGGTCTACCTCTAGGTGTGTTCCCTTCGATCTTGCCAGTTGTCACTAAGTTCTCCAGTCCATTTCTTCTCATAACATGTCCAAAAAATTTTGATTATCGACGTCTAATATATATATATATATATGTGTTGTGAATCATGCCGAACGCAACCGTGTTAACACTGATATTACAGGACGGCAGGGAGACTCGCCTCTCTGAGGAGGCATAGCGGGCATAGCGCATGGGGGAAAATTGAACTATTTTTTGGAAGAGTAGTGGGTAGGAAGAGAAAAGTCAACATGGAGTTGGCTTTGCTGTGACGAATTCACTACTGGGAATGATGAAATTTCCAACTGGAGGTAATGGCTGACAGTTATCTCTGCATTTGGCAATCTCTAATGATTTTGCCACCATTATCACTACATATGCACCAACAGTCATTTCATCTGACGGTGTAAAAGATTCTTTCTATGAGGAATTAGATTATGGCAGTTTCAAAATCCCACCACTGGCACCAGCTGGACGTTATCATCACACGGAAGCAACATTTCAATCAAACCTCATTAACTTGCACTTACCACAATGCTGATTGTGATACTGATAATTTTTTAGTTGTTGCATGGGTTAGACTAAGAATAAAGAGAATCTACACAGCTAAACACAAATCTTTCCGAGAGATGATACTCGTATTATCAACTCCAATGATTATGATAAGTGTTTTTATTTCCAACATCAACTCGAAGATCGTCTTATCGATACATCAAAGATTGTACGGCAAGTGAAAAAAACGGGTTATACTTAAGGAAACTCTCATTAAACAGGGGTTTACGTAACTATGGATCATAAGAAGCAGTACGGGTTTGCAGCAAACAACTTGACACTGCAGCCCTTGCCTTACAGAAAGAAGATAACTATCTTAAGAAACAAGGAAAGAACAATACAAACACTCTCAGTGAGCTGAAACAAGCTAGGAAGGCTTTTTAAAAGGCAACTAGACATTATGCAAACGAGTATTGTATTAAAAAAATCGAGGCATGCAATTTTTAATTAAAACGAAAATAGCAGTTGCATGTATGAAGGGGTAGACAAGGCCTGAGGTCCAATAATTAAATGAAGTGCGCAACTGAAACTTTAACTGGAGAAAATTTACTGATAAGCAACAGTAAATGAAAAGAGACCAAACTGACAGTTTTGCCCTCATCGTCATAGAGTCTCTGACAATTCTTGGCCACCTTGGCACGCTTCCCATCAAGTGTTCTTCCTACATTATTAATGAACTTGCTTCAGACAAGGCTCCA
>JACEFZ010027054.1:50000-68477 GCA_014155875.1 Cepaea nemoralis | reverse complement strand
CCATTTTGCCGGTACCCCCGTGGGGGCCCATCATGTCTCGCCATCTCACTCTATCACCAGATTCGTTGATCAGCTCAAGTATTCTTGTCTCGACCATGCCACGTGGTCAAGCCATCCAAGTATTTACTTCTCTGCCTTCCACTTGTTCCCCCCCCCCCCCCCCCCACACCAATCTTGCCAGTTGTCACCAAGATTCTCAAATTTATTTCTTCTGACAACGTGACCAAAATATGTTGGCTGTCTACGTCTAATTTCTCTAATCAGTTTACGATTTTCATTTGTTTCTGTAGGACTTGTTCAGTGGTTTTTCTGTCTGTCCATGGTAGTCTGCTTTTTCCTCAGAAACCACATTTCCACAGCCATCAGATGTTTTTCAGCCTGTTTGCTCATTTTCCACGCTTCACATCCATACAAAAGCATAGGTTCTATGTAGCACCTCAACGCTCTTTTTCTCGTTGCAAATGACATCTTTTTAATGGTCAGTATGTTTTCCATCTTGCAAAAGGCTACCTTCGCCATGGCGATTTTTGTTCCAATCTCTTCAAGATATTTCCCATCAGATGGTATGACTGTTTCGAGATAATTGTACCGATTGCTTAAGAATATTCCCATTTACTTGTATATTATAATACTTGTTCAATTGACTTGTGCACCATTTTTGGTCTAAATCTACATATTTTTATGGGCACTGAATCAGTTAAATGTTGCTGGCACTTATAACTAGTTAACAGTATATGCTCAGAAAGTAAGTTAACAGTATATGCCCAGAAAAAAAAAATACACGTACACGCGCGCACACACAAAGACACACACACTTTCTTTTCATGTACTCATTTCTATGATACATTTTAAATTTTATATATTAAACTTCCGGTGCGCTGATGGCGGGTAGGGGGTTCATTCTCTACACCGGTCATTTGGATTTCAACGTTGACTTCTCGTTCAGAAAGCATTGGCAAACTGCTGAATGTAAGATTACCTAGAATATTAACCTGGGGTTGGGGATGATCGCAAGTTAGGTAGTCAGTGAGTTAGTCAGTGAGTGAGTTAGTTAGTCAGTGAGTTAGTTAGTCAGTGAGTTAGTTAGTCAGTGAGTTAGTCAGTTAGTGAGTGAGTGTGTTTGATAGTGAGTGAGTTAGTTAGTTACATAGTTAGTGAGTTATTTAGTCAGTCAGTTAGTTAGTTAGTCAGTGAGTCGATATATTATCCTCACTGAACATCTTATCATTCAGTCAATAAAAATTGTGTATATCTGTCTGACTGTCTGTGTCTCTGACTGTCTGTCTGTTTCTGTATGTATGGGTAGGTAGTTTTAGGTAGGCATGTTTGTATATATGTATGTGCGTGCGTACTGGCAGGCAGGCGTGCGTTCCTTCCTGCCTGCCTGTCTCTTTCTTCTTCTTTCGTTCGCTTAAAATTTGACTATAACTGCCGTGTTGTCTCTTGTATGAATTTAGCTGTCTTCTTAGGACAGCTGTGGTCCATAGAGTTTATCTTCAATTGTTGTTTCTCTAGGCCAGAAGCTTTGCCTAGATATGTCGTATTTTGGGCAGTCTTGAAGTATGTTTTCTGCTGTCTGCGGCGCCAATCGACATAGGCACATGGCTGATTCGTAAATCTTGAATTTTGTATACACGTGGTTGCTTAATATATTGTGTCCTGTTCTGAGACGCAAAATAATGATTTGTTCTGGTCAATATACAAGAAGAGAGAAATTCAGAAATAAAGAATACAGGACTAATTTGGGGGGTTATAGCAGCGCTAGATTGTATTAGAAGGCAGCAAATCAAATGGTTTGGCCATGTAACTAAGGTTATTAACTAAGAGTATATGACACCAAGCAATGATGTACAAAACAAATGGAAGTAGAAGAAGAGACCGACAACGTAAACGATGGACAGAGGGAATAGCAGAGTCCATGGAATCTCGATACATGAAGTCTTTAAACGCGCTGACTCCCGCTGTTTACACTTCACCTCGACATCACATGGTACAAGAGTAACAAGATGAGATAATATGAGTTCTGGTCTGTTCATAAGGTGGTAATCGTCTTGAGCAGGATTTGGTGGCTTTCTGACTGATTTGATCATTCTTTTCTTCTGGTGGTATGTAACGGGTACTTCAGGTTATTCTTCTTTTGCTCCTTCCTTAGCTAATCGCTCAGCTCTCTAGTTTCCGGGGTAACCCACAGTGAGATGGTATCCACTGTATGGTGACCTTACGCTGGCTGCCAATTTCAGAAATGTACGTAGTAATGGCATTTTCTCAGACAAGAGCGCTTCATGTACTGATTTTACAATGTCTGTTTGTCTGTCTGTCTGTCTGTCTGTCTGATAAGATCCACACGCACTAACTCACTGTAGTCAAAAAGGAATTAATTCAATATCAAAGGACATCAATATCCGGCATTCTACGAGCGTTACTAAATGATACGATTGTATTAATCTGCATAACTTGCATGGCCACAAAGCGTGTTCTTTAGCGTGTTGTGTATAAAAATTGATTTTAGTTTACAGCCATACACAGGAGGGGCATTCACTTTTGCTTGTTTGCATGCGTTCGTTGGCTGTGAACTCCAGAGCGAAGTCCTGTGTGTCGGATGAAGACAACATCAATGTGATATCATACTGGACTGAGGTTTGCGTGAGTATCCGTTGTCCCATGTCTGGCTTATTCGTGTGCAGACTGGTGGTTCCTCGCCGTGCAGGCAGATACTCTCCGACTTCGGAAGAATCAGCGATCCTACTACGTTAGCCAGGACCCCGAAGGGACCTGTTGCTCAGAACGCACGACTAGGACGTGTTAGTAGGTCTTGACCAGTATAGAACCTGGCCCTGGTGCCTTGGAAACACATCTGCGTCCCTTTCACTTTTGATTTGCGTTAACTAGGTCTGACGTATAACTAGGTATGACGCGTATCTTGGTCTGACGCACTACCCTTTAGAAAGGAGCGGGAAAGAAAAAGAAATACCTTGCCTTAAATGGGGACCAGGAAACATAAAGGGAAGTGTACGCACGCACGCACTCACCCACGCACCCACACACACACATTGTTTTTATTGACTGAATGAAACGGTGTGCAGTGAGGATAATCTATCAACTAACTAACTAACTAACTAACTAACTAACTAACTAACTAACTAACTAACTAACTAACTAACTAACTAACTAAACTATCCATTCATTCATTTGGCACCTTTCCGTCTTGACAGACGATAGTTTGGTACATTGTGCTTCAAAAAGGCTTAATAACTACGACCCATGGCGGTGTCGAGTGTGGCTGGTAAGGCCAATTCTTGCTGCAAATGTTTGCCCACAGTAGGTGCATGTGAAAACATGGTCACTTCCACCATTTTGCACCATCTTACGTCTCTCACGCTCTGTGTGTGCTTTATCTGCAATCATTTTCTCCTTTGTCTTTATTCCATTTCTGATAGTTGCCCTCCATGTAACACGTTCAGCGGCGACGTGCTCCCAATGTGCATTATCAATGCCTGTATCAATCATGTCCCGCTTACACACATCTTTGTATCGTAGTAGAGGCCGACCCTGAGATCTCCTACCCGTCTGTAATTCACCAAAAAAGATGTCCTTTGGTATTCTACCATCACCCATCCTCCTAACGTGTCCTATCCATCTAAGTCTACGAAGACTGAGCATGGAATACAACCGTCACACAACCTGATCTTTCCAATACTTCAGTATTTGTGATTTTGTCTTGCCACTTAATACCAAGTATTCTTCGCAGACACCGCATATGAAAGCTGTTTAAACGTTTCTCTTGGTGGCGTGAGTAAGTTGTCCAGGTTTCACTGCCATAAAGAAGAGTTATTGCCTCTCCATAGCACAAAGCCTGGGCTAAAATAAAGAAACCATGTGTTGCCCATGCAGCATGATCCCCCTCTCTGCCTGCCTAGTTCACTCCAGAGGAAAGTTGACACCTATAATCTGGAACAAGGCAAGCTGCAGAAGCTGCCGGATCAGCAGAGCAATGCTCTAACTGTCCGCCTGTCGGAGCTTCGATCCTAGACCAGCTGCCAACCAAGGCTTAGGGCCTGGTCTGCCCTGCCATGACTTATTTTGTCTTTGGGTTGCATTTCCTCGCACCAGGATAAGGCTAGTACCCTCCCAATTGCACTCTTCCGCCCGAAGCCGTTGGCACAATGTGGGGTGTCGGGTTTGGTAAGCGCCTCCCAACATTCGGCGCTGACAGAAAGCAGGTAGTACCGTCTACTGTCATACGGTAGCTTAGTCATATCTGACTAAGACCTGACAACACTAACTAACTAACTAACTAAGTAACTAACTAACTAACTAACTAAACTAACTATAACTAACTAATCTAACTAACTAACTAACTAACTAACTAACTAACTAACTAACTAAAACCTAGCAACCAAACAACTAACTAAATGTATACTGTTTGATAATTTATTATGCCTGTCGTATAATGTCTGTCGGATTTAACGATGTAAAGCAAACTTACATGCAAAACTGTAGTGCAGACACAAAGCTCCAGTAAGAAGATAAAACATACAGGTTGTGAAGGCCATCTTGTCTAGGGGTTAACGTGTTGCTTCAGCTGTGGAGAGATGAGATCCCGATGTCAGAGCAAATCTGATCATTTATAACGATTCAAACCCGGAAATTTGGATCGGACTGTCAGACATCAGTCACATTTGCAAATGAAAGTGTCCAAAAACAAATACACCGAAAGCAAACCCGAGTTTAGTTGGGCGGAAGTGTTTGCATGACTGTTGTATCCTGTGCTGGTCACATCCGCATTTGCAACTACCTGCAAACACGGCCGATTAGCAGCAGGATCGCAATCTGCAAACATTTTTCGAAATTTAATGGATTACTTTGAAAGATGACTTATAATTTTAACAGTTACATGTCTTCCTGTGTTCCGCTGAGTTTGTACAAAAAGAAGGAAAGTAGTAGATTGCATTCCATATTAACAGATTCTGTGCGAAATTAAAAGTAAGTTTGAACCAAACAAAACAGGATGGCGGAAAATGAGGAGTAGGGTGTGTCACAGTTGTGACTGAAAGATTGTATTATAACGCAGTGACAACATTTCCGCAGGATATAAGTCCGCGACAGATACGATAAATCGCTTAAGACGATGTATCATCAAATCACTTAATCAGTTCTACTGTCTAGTTCAAAAGGTGGTGGAATAACATGTATGCTACTGATCTTGCATTCTAAACAAATACAATCACAGCACAATGTTTACAACTAAAGTCTTTGATAAATTAAGATAGAACGTCAACCAACATCAAATGAAAATAAAGAGGAAGGAAGCAAAGAAGCAGCGTGGTCTGAACTGAATGGAGTGTGAATATTAAATTAATTAATTTAAAAAAAAAGAATAATAAAATATATTATTAAAAGTATAAATTTAATATGTGTGCATACACTGCTAGGCGGACCGAGAAGGTGTCATGGTGGGATATCATGAACAGAATTGGTTCAGAACATCAGGGACCGAGATATGTGGAGACGCATGAATGCCTATGTCAGTCGGCAGGGCACATGATGATGATGATGATGCATACACAAATTAAAGATAAAATCACGGATGTGTGAAAATAAAGATGATAGTAGAACAAATGGAATCCCCTCTGCTGTGTGTCCACCGTGACGAGGTAGAGGGGCTTGTGCGTCCCAATGACCCCAAGAGCTATGCCGACGGTAGCACAGCTACTGGTAGGGCCACCCATGTCGGACAGGTCAAGGGAGAGGGACCAGACGAAGAGACACACAAACCTGCCGCCTTGTAGGTAGACTGGGGACAGTCAAAGGCTAGGGAAAGCACCCGAATACATGCTTGTCAAAATCGGATGTACTGAGCCACAGGCTTGACAAAGCAGTGCAACGTAAAACCTGCTGCCTTGTAGGTAGACTGGGGACAGTCAAAGGCTAGGGAAAGCATCCCGAATAAATGCTTGTCGAAATCGGATGTACTGAGCCACAGGCTTGACAAAGCAGTGCAACGTAACTTAATTCATGATGTCACAAATCAAAATTAATCGTTATGGTGCTAATCCCGTGAAGTCCCATCAGGCGGTGATAGTGCCGGGCCCCCTGCCTTGAGGGGGTCCACCCATGACTACTGGTGGTCACCTTCCCCTGTGCTGTGGAGTCAAGGCACAGAGGAGTAGGTTAAGAGCTATTGACCAAATACAAAGGACACTCAACATACTACAGTGGAATGCCGAAGGAGTTTACAAGAAGAAAGACTCCCTAACACAGCGTCTTCATAAAGATAGAATAGATCTGGCATGCATTCAAGAGACACACCTCAACGCCAATCACAAATTCTCAGTCAGAGGATATCAGGCCACACGTTTCGACCGCGAAGGACACAAAGGAGGAGTTCTAATACTTACACGAAATACAATACCTTGCAGCGAAGTATCTGTGATCTCTGACAACCAAACAGAAATTATAGGTGTTGATATAATGATAAAGGACGTGAAAATAAGAATCTACAATCTGTATAGCCCAGCAGATAAGGACCTTACACTCTCAAACATGAAAATAACCGACACAAACTGCATTATTGTTGGAGACTTTAATAGCCGTTCAGAAAGATGGGGATACCCAGATACTGACAAAAGAGGAGATGAATTGGAGGACTGGGAAATAGACTCAAATCTCCATCTACTCAACAAAGCGGTTGACACACCGAGCTTCTATTCCAGAAGATGGCTTACCACTTTTACTCCAGACTTAGCTTTCTGCACAGGAGACATCCTCCACAAAATCGATCGCCATGTGCTGGACCAATTAGCAGGTAGTGACCACAGACCAATCAAGCTTGTAATGAATATGGAGTATGTTCCACAGGAGCAAAAGCCATTGCCCCGCTGGAATTACAAACGAGCAGATTGGGACAGATTTGCCATACTAACAGACAAATATTGTGAAAACATAAATACACGATATGGCAACATAAAGCAAATGGTGGAAAGTCTAAACAGAGCGATAATACAGGCAGCCACTGAGTCCATTCCTAGAGGAGCGAGGAAAAATTACAAACCATACTGGACTGAAGAACTACAAAGTTTGGAGGACAAAGTTGAAGATGCCAGGAAGACAGCAGAGAGAGAACAAACAATTGAAGCGAATACCTCTCTCAAAGCCATCTCAGCAAAATATAAAAGAACAGTAAATCAAACAACAAGAGATCGTTGGAGGGAAAAAACAGAAAACCTGAATTTTGACAGGGATGGAAACAAACTATGGAAACTAGTGAAAGCCATGAACAATGAAGGACCTAGAAACAAACAAATAACAATTAAACAAGGAAATGCCTTGCTTACAGGAAAAAAAGGCTGCAAATGCACTAAGGGAACACTATGCAAATGCAAACCACATTGATATTACAACTGAACAGAAGAAAGCAATCAAAGACAAACAGATACATCGTAGAAATACAGAGACAGCAGCAGAATATATGATGGCAAATCTAACAATGGAAGAAATGGAACAGGCAATGAATACCCTAAAAAAAGAAGAAATCACCAGGAAAGGATGGAATCACAAATGAAATGCTAATAGGACTAGGCACCAAGGCAAAGAAGAAACTACTAGCAGTCCTAAATAACAGCTGGAAGAGAGGAATAGTCCCACAGGCATGGAAGGAAGCTATACTAATAGTAATACCAGTCCCAAAGAAAGGAAAAGACCTGGAAGAACCAAATGGCTATCGACCTATCAGTCTACTTAGCTGTGTAGGAAAATTAATGGAACGCATTATCAATGGCAGGCTAACATGGCATCTGGAAGAAAACAAACTCTTAACACCACACCAAGCAGGATTCAGAAAGTACAGATCCACTGAAGATCAAATAACCTATATAGCTCAGGAAATAGAGGATGCCTTCCAAGAGAAAAAGCAGTCTGGATAGATTTAGAAAAAGCATTTGATAAAGTATGGAAGGAAGGACTGAAAGTAAAACTGCAAAAAATGCATGTTTGTGGAAAAATGTATAAATGGATCAGCCACTACCGTGAGAACAGAACTGCCAGGACAAAAGTACAAGGACAAACAAGCAAAATGATGCTGTTGGAGCAAGGTGTCCCCCAAGGAGGAGTTCTTTCACCAACATTATTCCTAGCATATATAAATGACATCACAGAACATTTTCCAGCCAGAGTACACACATCCTCCTTTGCAGATGACCTAGCCATATGGACATCTGAATAATATATTAGTACAGCTAACAGCAGAATACAGCAAGCCTTATTAGCGCTAGAGGACTGGTCAAAATCATGGCTAGTGAAGATAAGTGAGGAGAAAACAACATGCACAGTGTTCTCCCTCTCAAATAAAACTCAGCAACCTAAGCTGGTATTGAATGGAAAAATATTGCGCCATGAAGAAAATCCAAACTATCTAGGAGTCACCTTTGATCGTCGCCTGACATGGAAGACACAGGTTGAGAAAAATCGAACAAGAGCAAGACAGAGAATGGCAATCATGAAAAAGCTTTCTGGTACAACGTGGGGAGCAGATGAGAAAGTTCTCAAGAAGTTATATACTGGACGGGTGAGGCCAGTACTGGAATATGGCATTGCAGCTTGGGCAACAGCAGCTAAGTCAAACTTTAACAAAATAAGTAGAGTCCAAAACCAAGGAATGCGAATCATAACTGGAAGCCTGAAGACAACGCCTATTAATGAACTAGAAAAGATCACTTGTTTATCACCAATGCAGGACAGAAGAGATAGCAGAGCCCAGCAACAAGCAGAAAAATTTAGAAGATTGACAGACCACCCTATGTATAACAGGTTTAATGGTTTTGGAAAAGGAAGACTGAAACGTAGCAACTTTGTAGAAACTGCAAAACTAAAGATTAGGGCAGATCCCATACTTAACATATCAACAGTCAAGCCCATTTACAATGCACACAACTTCCCAGCTTGGAGACAGCAGCAACTGCCTGAGATGATAGAAAACATTCCTGGTATTGAGAAAAAGAACACTCAGAATGAAACCGAAAGAAGAGAAATAACCCTAAACTACATAAAAGAACATTACCCAAGCAGGAATTGGACCCATGCATATATAGATGGATCAGCCAAAGATTCAATTAAAAATTGAGGAGGAGGAATTCTCCTAAATTTAAAAAATGGAGTGAAAAAAAACACATTCAGTGGCAACTGGAAAATTTTCAAGTAACTTCAAAGCGGAGGTAGAGGCTTTGAAAACTGCAGCAGAAATGCTCTTGATGGAGGAAAATAAAGAGAAGCAAATAGCTACCTTCACAGATGCAAAGTCAGCTGTTTCAATACTGAAGAGCAAAAACAGCACAGAACTAGCTGACCTAAGAGCAGCACTCCATGGTCTATGCCAGAAATCCAAAAAAGTTGTAATACAGTGGATCCCATCACATTGCAGTATACCTGGAAATGAAGAGGCTGACAGACTGGCAAAAGAGGGCGGACGACTACCACAGCCTGACATAGACATAACCTATAATGAGGCAAAGAGGTTGATAAAAAGCACCTATAGAACCAAATGGGAATCAGAGCATCCAGGCCACCAGAAGGATGATGCATATTACAAACTCGACCGAAGAGAACAAGTAGCAATCTTCAGACTCCGCACAGGACATAACAGGCTGAAATACCACTTGTTCAATAAACTAAAGAAAGGAGATACCGATGAATGTAATTGTCGAACTGGAAAAATAACAGCAAAACATTTGCTTCAGGATTGCCCAATATATGCAGAACAGAGAAAGATATTTTGGCCCACACCTGCTTCATTTGAGGACAAGCTCTATGGAGATATCAACAAGCTCAAGTTGACTACAGCTTACTTTAACTACATTCAGGTTGACATCTAAAGGTGCATGAAGATGTATTTAGACTGCCACACTTCATACCACAGGTATGTCGGTTACAAAAGCGTCCCAGAGGCATGAAATGGAATATTGCTTGGATAGCACATCCATTACGTGGAAAGTCCGAATCAAAAGCTCACTGTGTGGGCTTCGTAAATGGTGGAAAAAGTGTCCTAGTGACACGAAATGGAATATTGCTTGGATAGCATATCCATTACGTGAAAAGTCCGAATCGAAAAGCTCACTGTGTGGGCTTCATAAAAGGTGGAAAAAGTGTCCTAGTGGCACGAAATGGAATATTGCTTGGATAGCAAATCCATTATGTGGAAAGTCTTAATCGAAAGCTCACTGTGTGGATGTCATCTGCAGACTGCATTCTTCTGGTTTCCGGAAGGAACAGCCTATGGTGAACGGAAGGCCCAATATCGGAAGTGAGGCTAAGCAGCCATGTGCAGGACGTGACGATTCCTTGGGTGAGCCCAGTACCAGAGCGCTGTGTGATGGGCTCTGCAAGTATGGAAGCCTCTTTGGATGGCGGGGAATGCCCATGGTCTGCCCCTGCCTTCCCTTGAGGGTTGACCAGGATGTCTTTGGCTGTTCTATATGGGCCAGCTATGATGGGGGATAACACCACAACAGTGAGATTCAAACGTCCTAAGAAACCCCTGGGAAGGTTAACCCGGTCAACAAATTCCCGCAGAATTCGGATGTGTCGGCCTAACGGCGCAAGAACGCAGCTCTGCTGTAAACAGGCACAACGCAGTCACATCCGAAAAAAAACAAACTTACCACTGTGATCTGTAATTTCAGCCAATTTTCTCAGACAAGAGCGCTTCATGTACTGATTTTACAATGTCTGTCTGTCTGTCTGTCTGTCTGTCTGTCTGTCTGTCTGTCCGTCCGTCCGCCCGCCCGTCTGTCTGTCTGTCTGATAAGATCCACACGCACTAACTCACTGTAGTCAAAAAGGAATTAATTCAATATCAAAGGACATCAATATCCGGCACGTTCATCTGGATGAACGAATAAGAAGAAGAAGAAGTAACAAATATAATCAAATGGCAAATCAGAAGACGAGATCGAAAATAGGTGCAATAAGGCAAATCAACTCATTGGACAAATGGTACCAATACTAAAGAACAAACACGTATCAATAACCACTAAGAAAGCACTTTACAACACAATCTTCCTGCTAACTCTATGTTACCAATGCCAAACCTGGACAATGACAGAAAAAAAGAAAAGAAAAATCTCAACAGAAATAAAACTCCCGAGAAGAGTACTCAATGTATCAAGAAGAGATAAGATCAGAAATGAAGAAATCAGGACTAAAGTTGAGGTTACAGCTGCACTAGATTTTATTAGAGGCAGCAAGTCAAATGGTTTGGCCATGCAAGTAAGTTACCAACTAACAGTATACCACAACAAGCAATGATGTACAGACGAGAGGGAAGCAGTGGAAGAAGCCGACCACGTAAACGATAGACGCAGGGAATAACAGAGTCCATGGGAATATCGATACATGAAGCCCATAAGCGGGCATTCTCCCGCTGTTTATACTTCACCTCGACACCGCAAGGTACAAGAGGAACATGATGATATGAGATGAGAACCTGTAAAATAAATGAAATGCGACATGTTGTTTTAAACTCACCTGTATTGCCTGCACCAACACACAGAATGCCTGCATTGTTTTTATGTAGACTCACGTCTTTTCCAAAATCAAATTTGATACGTTTGTGGTTGTTGACATTCAGTCCCAAGGTCTCATTAAAACTTTCTATTTTCATCGTTTAAGAGTAAAGTTTACCCTGACCTGGCAACTGTGAGTAAAGAACCTCATAAAACACTCAAACAAACTGAACATCAATACACTTGTGCATGAGGATCATAGGTCAGTGAAATTGTTATCAGAGTATCTAGGAGCCGGCTAATTAAAATGGATAAACATGTTGGATCTTACATTAAATTCGGACAGTAGTAAATAACTCAAAGTTTGCGCGATCGCCGCGACTGACATCCATCAATCGATGTGGCCTCGAATAATCAGATCTTCTCGACCTGGCAAGGCACACCAGTCGCGTCTAGCCTGAGTCATGTGGTCAAGTGATTGCACACCCACCTCACACGGCAGTGATCCGGAGTTCGATCCCGGGTCCAGTCAGGGATATGCACTACCGAAGAGCTCAAACGAGATAGAAACTCGAGTCTAATGCTTCCAATCTGACATTGACAAGGCTCAAGGTTCGCAGCTGAATACGATCAGCGTTGTAAATAGTGGGTTGTGCTCAATCTTCAAACCTCAAATTCCGGAACAACTACATAAATCAGTAGTAAATAAATTGTTGTTGTCTTCCACTTATGACATTCGGCGTCATGGGGAGGGGCTATTGAAGTTACAACACCATTTTACAGCCCTTAAGTCGCATTTGATATATGGTGATAGGCTCATACTTTTATAGACCTATCGGCACTCGGTTGCCCATCATCACACCGGCAGCCTTTACTTTCCAAGACATTTTCTGGTACCCATTTTATGCTGAGTCGACATTGGAGCTCTGGTTAGTTTTAAAATTTCGAATATAGCCCGCTGGGGATCAATCTCATGATCAAATGACCGGCATGCGAGGATATATCCATTATACTCTAGCGGCTCCCAAAATTGGACAGAAGGGTAGAGTTTAATAGCCCCGTCAAAAGCTAATGTCCTAAGGCTGGATACAATGATGCCAGACAATTTTTTGACGTTCATCATCATCATCATCATCATCATCATCATCATCATCATCATCATCATCATCATCATCATCATCATCATCATCATCATCATCATCACCATCATCATCATCATCATCATCATCATCATCATCATCATCTTCCACTTTTGTAGTCAAGCGTCGTGGGGAGGAATAGTGCGCCCGATGGGTGGCACTGGACAGTGTCATTCCGTGTGATTGTATAATGTCCTTGATGTTGTCAATCCATTTTCTTCTTGAGCGTCCCTTAGCTCTCGTAGCAGATCATCTTTGATGTAGCGCCTGTGCTGGTAGTTGATGGTCTTGCATTCTAACGAGAGGGCCAAACCATCTTCTGTCTTTCCATAAGTCGAATAAGGTGTTGATCTCACAGCCTGTCTGATAACATCATTTCTTACACTCAGTCTCAGATACTTAAGTTGGCATCTCTCCTCAATAAATATAATCTCACAGGTGTTGCTTTTGCGTAAGTGTGATTGGATTAATGACCAGGTTTGACACTGATGGTATAGGGTCAATGTGAACATGCTATGTATTATCTGTGGTTTTGTGGACATAGGTATACTTAATTGTTTCATCAGTTAGCACACACACACACACACAAAGAAAAACAAAGGGGGAGCCGGAGTTGCGTAGTAGCTAACACGCTAATAAAGGCGAAGAAATGGTGTGTTGACTGTTGACCACATTTTCATTTAGCAGAAGGACGACAAAACAAGACTGTCGATCTTTAGCCAGTTCCTAGTGTAAGTTTTCATGCCCAAGCTGCCTTGAATGTCCTGTGCCCATCTGTATATTCATTACGAACTCACGGAGTATGCTCCGTAGGGTGGAGAAAGGAATGTTTCTCGAAGAATAGCTTGCCTCGTTTCAGAGGTCACAGACTGTGAGAACTGTAGAATTGTATGAATTTTCTGCGCTGGTCAATCGAGAGTGCGGGAGAATGAACAGACTGATATGTTGGCAGGTAATACATCTCTCGGTGGTAGATTACCTATGGAAATGGGGGAGGTGGTCGGGTGCCCGTGGAACCAGGTGGAGAAAGCGGTGAAATAGACTGAGCGTATGTGGAAAGAATGATTTGGCTGGGGATCGGCAGGGGCTCAGGGCGAATCCAAAAATAGAGAGGGAAGACCGGGAGAACTTTAAAAATGTTGGATGCTTTGTGTGACATTAGTTGAGGCTGCTATTCTTGCTTTATTCTTCGAGTTGATGACCATTTTGTTTCTTATATTTTCAGTAGGCGACATTCACATCTGCGTGCAAGAAGCTGACTGGCAAAGATGTGACTTTTGGGTTCCCCGAAGTTTGTATAGTAGGGATGAGAATGTGGTGATTCAAATATGACCACCATGCACAACTGGCTTATGTGATAGCCACATAACTAACACACATAAAATCTTTGTAGCAAAAATTTAATGGAATTACATCATTTGATTTTGTGCCGATTTGTCTATAAAAATATGGAACTGCACCATATACTCAAATGTCACATAAGTTATGAGATTTTAATTTCCTCATTGGAGGGGAGTGCTTGTATACAGTACGTTGAATAGCCTAGAGTAGGTTGGAAGAGCTTGTTAGATTAAAAATGTACAGTCATTGTGTCATTGCACAACATTTTTGTGGATCCAGTTGTTAATGTACAACAATAATTTTGAGAATGCCTGATAAAATAGCTATTTTTTGTGTTCTTTCAAAATTGTAATCATGATTGTGAAGTATTGCGTAATATTTTTTGGCCACATCACTCTTGTAACAGACAGTTCCTTTACTGCCATAAACTTATTTATTGATAACTAGCTGAACCGGCCCGGCTTCGCCCAGGCCCTGACGTGGATCTGTCTGTCTGTCTGTCTGTCTGTCTGTCTGTCCTGTCTGTCTGTCTGTCTGACCCGGCCCGGCTTTGCCCAGGCCCTGGCGGGTATCTATCTATCTATCTGTCTGTCTGCCTGTCTGTCTGCTTGTCTGTCTGTCTGTCCGTCTGTCTGCCTGCCTGTCTGTCTGTCTGTCTGTCTGTCTGTCTGTCTGTCTGTCTGTCTGTCTGTCTGTCTGTCTGTCTGACCCGGCCCGACTTCGCCCAGCTCCTGGTGGGGAGCATCTCATTTAATTCATATAAGTAGTCATATAAGCTCCCGTTCCCGACTGTCTGTCTGTCTATCTGTCTGTCTGACCTGGCCCGGCTTCACCCAGTCCCTGGTGGGGAGCATCTAATTTAATTCATATAAGTAGTCATATAAGCCCCCGTTCCCGTTCCCGACTATCTATCTGTCTGTCTGTCTATCTTTTTTTTAAAAACAAAAACAATATCAAGCATATACATATGTGAATTGTGTACTGACCTTCTCTCTGCCAAGCGAACGGAAAAAACAAATGCTTCGATTAATTCAAAAGTTACACTCCCAGAAAAGTACAGAAATAAAATTCTAACGTATCTAACATAAATCTATTATTTTTAATGAAAACTGTTTTTAAATCACCTACATGACTGTAGATAACTTCTTTAAACATATAAAGATGAGTTTAAAAATGTTCACTATTTAAATAGATGCATTATTTTTATGAAAACTTTGAAAACACCTTAAAGATTATATCACTGTTTATTATAACTCATGTGCCTGTGATTAACTATAGACAAAGAGTTTATAAATCTTTGAAAACAATGCAGCAATCTATACATAAAATAATAGCAATGTTATTAAAAGTTATGCCCCTTGAAATAACTTTTCTTATGTTAAGTCCCCTTGCTATATAGAAATGATAATGTAAATTTAATTATTAAATTTTAGTCTGTCTGTCTGTCTGTCTGACGACCCGGCCCGGCTGTCTGTCTGTCTGTCTGTCTGTCTGCCTGCCTGCCTGCCTGCCTGCCTGCCCGTCCGTCCGTCTCTCCCTCCGTCTATCTATCTATCTATCTATCTATCTATCTATCTATCTATCTATCTATCTATCTATCTATCTATCTATCTATCTATCTATCTATCTATCTATCTATCTATCTATCTATCTATCTATAGCCAGGGGACTTAACCTAAGATATAGCAATGCTACTAAAAGTTATGTCCCTTTATATATATATTTTTCTCATGTTAAGTCATGTAATTTAATTATTAAATTTTAGTAAGTAAATAGGTGATTCTACACTAAAAAAAACTATGACAGTTGGTTGCACGGGAATGAAATGAAGACGTGTAGAAAATTTCATCTCAATTGGATGGACCGTTATCGAACGCATCCAATACATCCCCATCCACCCACCCACATACATACATTCTGTTTTGTAGATATAGATGAAGAGAAGAAGATGTTGAAATTGATTTTCCAAACATTACAAGATTGTGTAGTATACTACATTCTTGCTGAATGCCAGGAATTAGGCGAGGCTGATAGCCTTCTTTTATTCTTTGAGTTGATGGACATTTTGTTTCTTACATTTCAGTTGGAGACATTCACATCTGTGTACAAGAAGCTGACTGGCAAAGATGTGACCTTTGAGTTCCCTGAATTCGTATTGTAGGGATGAGAACACAATAAAGTGACTAATACAATTACCTGTTGTTTTGTAATGGAGGAATATCCTGTGATGACATTGAATGTTTGACATTTTCTAAATTGTGTAAATGGGTTTTCTGTTTCTTCTTCTTTCGTTCGCTGGGTTTTCTGTTACGTAGTACTTTTGGTTTATCTAGTACTGAACATTAAAGAAAATTAGGCTAATAAAGTATATCATGTCTCCGCGACTAAAAATACTTTGGTAATTTTAAACGTCTCAGTGCCTTGGAGAGAACAGTAGCGGAAGCCATGGTTCACAGAAAGAAGCAAAGGTCAGCCAGCACGAGGGCATTGCAGACCCTTGGGCAAGAGATAGTTTTTTTCGGTACATTGTGCACATTTTTAGCTCAATCTGCCTGCTAGTCAAGGTCGATGTTTCAACAACAAAAATTCCTAGATTCAGTCGGTGATGTGGTCGGTAATATCACACATCCAGATTTATCAGTATATGTCATTGTACACATTTTAAGCTCGGCCGACCTGGGAGCAAAGGTCAATGTTTTCACACACAAAAATCCCTGCCTTGACGGTATGTGTACACATGGTCACCGACCGACATACGCGTGGTGGCCTCTGTCCTGGTATCGCTCGCTTTGAACTAATGCTAGCACACACAGTGCTACTACTACTACTACTACTACTACTACTACTACTCCTAGTGCACTGGAGTGATTTTTGCGTGTGGATTAGCTTGCTGTGTTCCTCGTCATCAGGTGAACCATCTCCGACTTCTGAGGTTCTTGTCATTTATGCTTGTGGATTAGCTTTACATATGGAGGTCAGCATGGCCGAAATGATAAGAGGGCTTAAACCTCCGGTGTGCCGATGCCGAGGTTTCAGGTGCAAACCCTAGACCGGTCAGTTGGACTAAAATGTTGATTTTTCGTCCTTGACTTGGGAACGTAAATTATAAGTACATCTGAAGTCAGAGTGAGTTCGCTAATGGCGAAGGACATTGGTAATTGCCATGAGATGGATTGCGCGAAACACGGCAGGTGTGTCAGTCGTGGAAACTGGAGTGATGTGTTGACACACAGTTCAGAAACACAAGCGAACACCGTTAACATTAATGGGCGGAGCTAATGCGTCACGTGACTGCGCCCAGGCGAAAGCCGCAAAACAGTGTGCTTGATTAGGGGTCTGAGCTGGGCGTGAGACAAGGAGGTTGTGTTTGTCGAAGTTCTGTGATTCGAAGGATCTTTGCAAAGATTGCAGTTATGGAAGTTGCAGTTCACTGTGAAATAGAGTTCGTCTTCAAGAACGATGTGAGTTAAGAAGTAGTACACGGCAGTCCAACGACCAACGATGGGCTAGTCAATAGCGCCCAGTTGTGGTGAAAGAGCTGACCCCGTGTTGTGAACAAGCTGAGAAGAATGGCGGAGCGAGAGACACGCCATGACACGTTCGCCAGCAGGGTGATGTAAGTACGCAAATAAATCTGATACTAGTGTTTAACAGTGAAGTGTAGCGACAGTCGATAGTGTACAGCAATAGCAGGGATAATTAACGATTAGTTGTGCCAGTGATTCTTTATGGACAGACAGTGTGTGGGAAGGTCGTACACAGAACGCTGAAAGGCAATGGCTGGCGGTGTACGATGGCGACCATGTGAAGAACTGTGCTGTAATAAAGGTTATCCTGTACTCTGAGGACGAGTTGAACTTGCGTTGTGAGCACGAAAGACTTGTCCATTAGTTATACGAAGCCGATTGAGATCTTTCTGCTAAAATCTTATAAACCCTAGACGAGAAACCCAGATGTCCGGGCATGATGAGTGAGGTCCGGTTCTTGGCAGTAATACGGAAAACATTGTTTTGAGTTCGCTAGCTTTGAACCGCATCATAGTCCACCCACGTACTACTATTCTAGTGCATTAGACAGATTTTTGCGTGTGGATTAGCTTTCCCTTTACCGATGTTCCTAGCCATCAGGCGAACTCATTTCGACTTCTGGGGTACTTATAATGTACGTCCCACGTCAAGGAAGAAAAGTCAACATTTTAGTCCAGCTGACCGGTGTAGGGGTTGAACCAGATACCTCAGCATCGGCACACCGGAATTGTAAGATGCGAGCCCTCTTATTCATTCGGCCAGACTGACCTCAATAGAGAAAGCTAATCTACACGCAAAAAACAGTCTAGTGCACCAGAAGTAATAGCACGGGTATGGACTACACTTGAGTTCAAACCGAGCGAAGGAAAACACAAAAAAGCTGGATGAACTTTGACCCTGCAGACAACATGGCTCTCTTGTCCCACAGATGAAATCAGATTCAAAATATACTTAACACACATGACTAGAAGTAAC
>JACEFZ010027054.1:0-47500 GCA_014155875.1 Cepaea nemoralis | reverse complement strand
GTACCGAAATATGACACCCCCACCCCCTCCGCTGCCAAAGCCCGAAATTTGTGGCGTGCATCATTACGCAAGTGTGCAGTCACATGTGAAGCAAACAGAACTGCAAGACCTTTGAAAAAAAAAGTGGGGGGGGGGGGGGCTGCATCCTCCTCCTGGAGCGTCAAACATTCTTTGCTCACATTGTTAGTTTCTAGCCAAACTAGGCCTTACCAGCCATCTTAGAACTCACTGCTCCATACTTTCAACCTAACTGGATGAAGTGAATGGTCATCATCATTCTTAGTGGACAAACAAAATGACCTCCCATATCATTGGCACCTTTCCGTCTTGACAGACGATAGTTTGGTACATTGTGCTTCAAAAAGGCTTAATAACTGTCATATCTTCTTTTCGTTCATCCGGAGTGTTTTTTCAGATGTGATTGCGGTGTGTCTGTTATGCGCCCTTGGGCCGAAACCCGTAGGCCAACACATCGACTTTAGCGTGCTTTTTTTTTGGACCAGGTAGCATTCCTGGGAGACTCTCACTTTTGTGGTGCCATCTACAACCATGCTGGCCAAGTTAGAACGGTCGAAGCCAACGGTCATCCCTCAAAGGAAGGCAGGGACAGTCCATAGCATTTTCCGCCATCCAAGGTTGCTTCCATAATTGCAGGGCCGACACATAACGCCCTGGATCTGGGCTCACCGAGGGAGATCGTCACGTCCTGCTCATGGCTGCTTTAATTCCTCACTTCAATATATTGGTCATTTCGTTTCCCCGGGTCATTCCCGCACAAACCAGACAGGTTTGTAGACGGCATCCACTCAGCGAGTTTTCGGACATGTGCTTGTCGTTGCGCCCATCAGAGCTTTTCCAGGCACACCAGACATTCGGAAAACTACCCAGTCAGAGCTGTTCCGAACAAGAGCGGCATTCGGAAACTAGGTAGTCAGAGCTGTTCCTAGCACGGGAGACATTCGGACGAGACATTTCACTCGGACGTAATTGCGTAGTGTCAATTTTTAGTTTGCCACCCGTAGGACGACACTTCCGACTTCAGCGGGCATTTTTTAATGAGGTTAGCCTTCCTCTGGTTTCGAGGCACGTTGGACTGTTGTGATGTCGCTAACATCTCAGCTGGTCAAGATAGAACGATGAACGACATCGTGGTCGGCCCTCAAGGGAAGGCAGGGGCAGACCATGAGCATTCCCTCGCTATCCAAGGAGGCTTCCATAATTGCAGAGCCGGCACAATTTGCTCTGTGACTGGGCTCACCCGAGGAGTTGCCACGTCCTGCTCATGGCTGCTTTAGTTCCTCACTTCCATGTGTTGGGCAACTCGTTTGCCACTGATCGCTCAAGCACACACCAGGGACGGTCAGACTGCGAGCGACACCCACTCGGTAAGCTTTTGCTTTTGACTTCGGACCACGCAATAGGTTCGCTCGCCGTGCGTTCCATTTTGCGTCATTGAGACGTTCTTCCACTTTTGTCTACACTCTCTATGAGTTAGATACAGTTTTCGCAGCCATTTTCTTCGACTAGGGCACTTTTTTGACTTTTTGTACTCGCTCACGAGGTAGGCTACTTGTGCTGCCGGCTAGGCACCTTACCTTCGTGCAGCGGTGAACGAGAAAACGGCCTGGCCCTCTCATCCGGGAATCTCTCATATCCCCCAGCTGAGAGCCTTCGAACTTATATCAGACCTGAGCATGTAGCTTGCTCAGTATCACGCCTTTATTTTTCGAAAGGTGGGTATCGGCCCGGCTCTCAGGTCCGAGGGTTTGTGGCTTAGAGGCGTTCAGCCACAGCCCTCGACAGGGAGCCTTTAGTGTTTTGTCCGGACCGAGATATTCTGCCTTCGTGCGCCTGATTCTGCTATCCTCAGTCTCACCTGCAGAGCAGCAGGTTGTCTCTCTTAGTCTGGTCCCTATCCCATGAGCCGTTCGATATGTAGTTTTCACCCATTGGCAAGCACATGGGGTCAATGGGACACGCAAGCTCCCCCACCACGGCAAGGTGGAGACACATCGGGGGAGATAACTGTCATATGGCAATAACTACGATCCATGGCGGTGGCGAGTGTGGCTGGTAAGGCCAATTCTTGCTCCAAATGTTTGCCAACAGTAGGTGCATGTGAAAACATGGTCATTTCCACCATTTTGCACCATCTTACGTCTCTCAGGCTCTGTGTGTGCTTTATCTGCAATCATTTTCTCCTTTGTCTTTATTCCATTTCTGATAGTTGCCCTCCATGCAACACTTTCAGCGGCGACGTGCTCCCATTGTGCATTATCAATGCCTGTATCAATCATGTCCCGCTTACACACATCTTTACACACATGACCTCCCATATGGATATAAGGGAAACGGTATCGTCATACTAGGGTCATCGTGTTATTTGTTTCGTTTCCCGGTATCTTCAGCAATTTTAATGCTCAGTGGATATGAATTTATATTATAATACTTGTTCAGTTAATTGACTTGTGCACCAGTTATAGTCCAAACTTACTATTCTATTTGGCACTGAATCAGTTAAATGTTGCTGGCATTTATAACTAGTTAAAAGTATATGCATAAAAAAAAACATACCAATACAATCACCCCCCCCCCCCACACACACACACACATACACACACACACACGCACACCAACACACTTTCTTTTAATGTACTTTCAACTGATCATTTCTATGCTACACTTTTAATTGTATATATTAAACTTCCGGTGCGCTGACGTCGGGTAGGGGGGTTCATTCTCTACACCGGTCACTTGGACTTCATCGTTGACTACTCGTTCAGAAAGCCAGTCCAAGTTCAGAAGGTAATGTCCGTAGTACTGGCAATTTCCCAGACAGGAGCACCTCAAGTAATGATTTTGCAGTCTGCCTGCGTGTCTGTCTGCCTGTCTATATGATAAGATCCACACGCACTAACTCACTGAAGTCAAAAGGAATTAATTCAGTATCAAAGGACATCTATATCCTGCATTCTAGGAGTGGTACTAAATGATACGATTGTATTAATCTGCATGACTTGCATGGCCTCACATTTTCCTCAGCGTGTTGTATATAAAAAGTGGGTGTTTGATTACAGCTAATCACAGAAGAGGCATTCACTTTTGGTTTGGGTAACTAGGTCAGAAGCACTCGTCTTGAGAAAGGAGCTGGGAAGAGAAAGAATTGCCCTATTTAAAATTGGTACCAGGAAACGTAAAGGGAAGTGTGTGTGTGTGTGTGTGTGTGTGCGCGCACACACACACACACACACAACTTACGGTGTACAGTGAGGATAATCTATCAGTTAACCAACCAACCAACCACCAACCAACCAACAAAACAACTAACTAACTGTATACTATTTGATAATTTATTATGCCTGTCGTATAATTTCTGTGAGATTTAACTGTAAAGCAAATTTACCTGCAAAGCTGTGGTGTAGACACAAAGCTCCGGCGAGAAGATAAAAAATACACGTTGTGAAGGCCATCTTGCTTAGGTTTTAGCTTATTGCTTCAACTGTGGAGAGAAGAGATCGCAATGTCAGAGCAGGTCTAATAATTTATAACGATTCAAACCCGGACGTTTGGATTCGATCTTTCAGACATCAGTCGCAGTTGTAAATGAAAGTGTCCCAAAACAAACACACCCAAGCGGATCTAGAGTTCAGTTAGGCTGAGTTGTTGACAGGACTGTTATATCCTTTGTTGATCAAATCCGCATTCTCAGCTACCTGCAAACACAGCCGATTAGTAGCAGCATCGTAATCTGCAAACACCTTTTGAAAGTTAAAGAGTTGCTTTGAAAGATGATTTTATAATTTTAACACTTTCATGTCTCCGGTGTTCCGATTAGTTGTACAGAACGAATGGAAGTGGCAGGTTGCCGGGCATATCCCTCATTCCATATTAACATATTCTATGCCAAATAAAAAGTAGATTTGAACCCAAAAAAAAAAAAAAAGGATGGAGGAAAATGGGAAATAGGGGGTGTATCACAGTTATGACGTAAAAGTTAATATGGTAGCAGACATGTTGTATTATAACGCAATGTCATTTCAGCAATATGTAAACCCGTGGTAGATACGGAATGTAGCTTAAGTCGATCAATCATCCAATGACACTTAATCAGATAAACTGTCTACAGAAAAAAAGTGACTCAGAGGATAAGAACAGTTGAAAGGTGTGGAATGACATGTTTGTTATTGATCTTGCATTCTAAACAAATATAGCCACGGCACAATGTTTACATCTAAAACGTCTCTGACAAATGAAGATAAAACGCCAACCAACACTAAATAAAAATATAGAGGAAGGAAGCGAAAAGGCAGCATGGTCTGAGCTGAAAGAAGAGTGAATATTAAATAAATAAATTAAAAAAAAAGAGAATATTAAAATATGCTATTAAAAGTGTGCATTTTATATCTGTGCATTCCTGCGAAGTCGGAGAGTGTCTGCCTGTACGGCGAGGAACCACCAGTCTGCACACCAATAAGCCAGACATGGGACAACGGATACTCATGCAAACCTCAAGTCCTGTATGACATCACACTGATGTTGGACAACAGGATGCCTTCATGCGACATACAGGACTTCGCGTTGGAGCTCAAGCCAACGAACACAAGCAAGCAAGCAAGCATATCTGTGCATACACAGCAAGGTGGACTGAGAAGGTGTCATGGTGGAATATCATGAACAGAATTGGTTCAGAACATCAGGGACCGAGATGTGTGGAGACGCATGAACGCCTATGCCAGCTGGCAGGGCACATGATGATGCTGATGATGATGCACACACAGTAAAGATAAAAACACGGATGTGTGAAAATAAAGATGACAGTAGAAGAAATGGAATAAGAGATGTGACGTCTAAAATGAGAATATGGATATTCTAATGGTCTCCCTGGCGAAGGTATTTCGGACTCGCTTGGTAATCCCGTATACCCAGGTTCGAAACACAGAGATGGTTTTTTTTTAAACAAAAGATATCGGTGCCGGTCGTTCAAAAAGCAATGGCAAACTACTGAACGTAAACTTGCCCAGGAATCATGAACATCCAAAATGTTGGGGTTGACTGTTACGTCCTGTGAAAGACACGCAACTAATTTTTAACAAAAATGCTAAATTGAATGAAATTATACAACTGTGTATATGGAGCAAGGGATTTTAAACTTATTATGACAATAAATGAACAATTAACAAAGAAGTATGGATATGAAATAATAAAACATAATACAGGAACGATAAATGTAAGTTAATAATAAATGTATTGAACACTGAAAAGTAGCAAGAATCAAATAATAAAACAACACGTTTGGTTGAAAACAGAAGAATAGGAAAGAGAGATGTAACGCCTAATTGGTGAATATTGGTAGGCATTAGACAATTTTCGGAATGTTCTGACATTTGTCTGGGAAGGAAAGAAAACAAAGAAGAGATCATGTTGGCCCACTCATTTATATAGTGTAAGGAAATAATAAAGGTATATGAATGTATTATGATAATAAATAATTAATAATTAGCAATGAAGTGTGGGTACAAAAGAATAAGACAAAAGACCTCCCCCGATGTGTCTCCACCTTGCCGTGGTGGGGGAGATTGCGTGAGCCACTGACCCCATGTGCTGTGTTGATGGATGAAAACTACATATCGGACAGCTTTTGGGATAGGGGCCAGACTAAGCGAGACACAACCTGCTGCTCTGCAGGTAGACTGAGGATAGCAGTGAAAAGTTTAAATCAGGCGCACGAAGGCAGAAGTTCTTGGTCCGAACACATACTATAAGGCTCTCTGTCGAGGGTTGTGGCTGAACGCCTCTAAGCCATAAACCCTCGGATGTGAGAGCCTGGTCGATACCCACCTACCGAAAAATGGAGGTGAGATTCTGAGCACGCTACATGCCCAGTCCAGATACTTGTCCGAAGTCTCTCAGCTGGGGGATATGAGGGATCCCTGGATGAGAGGGCCTGGCCTTTTCTCGCTCACTTCTGGACGGAGGTAAGGTGCTGAGCCGGTAGCACATGTAGCCTACCTCGTGGGCGAGTACAAAAAGGTAGAAGAAGAGCCCCAGTCAAAATGGTTACGAAAACTGTCTGTATCTAACTCGTAGAGAGTCTACACAAAGGTGGAAAAACGTCTCAATAACACGAAATGGAACGGACGGCTAGCGAATCCATTGCGTGGCCCGAAGTCCAAAGTGAAAGCGTACCTAGTGGATATCGCCCGCAGACTGACCGTTCCTGGTGTGTGCTTGAGCGACGGTGGCAAGCGAAATGCCCAACACATGGAAGTGAGGAATTAAACCAGCCATGAGCAGGACGTGGCAACTCCTCGGGTGAGCCCAGTCTCAGAGCAATATGTGCCGGCTCTGCAATTATGGAAGCCTCCTTGGATGGCGGGGAATGCCCATGGTCTGCCCCTGCCTTCCATTGAGGGTTTATCGTGTTATCGTTGACCGTTCTACTTTGACCAGCTGAGATGTGGGCGATACCACAGCACAAACAGTCTAACGTCTCTCGAAATCCCGGGAAGGCTAACCAGTAAAATTGCCTGCTGAAGTCGGATGTGCTGGCCTACGGGTGCAAATAAATCAGGGACAACGCAAAAAAACGTCCGAGTGGAATTTCTTTCGCGCTGGAAACATCTCTGACTACCTAGTATCCCAATGCCGCTCTTGTTTGGAACAGCTCTGACTAGGTAATTTTCCGAATGTCCGTCGTGCCTGGAACAGCTCTGATGGGCACAAAGACAAGCACATGTCCGAACCGAAAACTCGATGAGTGGATACCATCTGCAGACCGGTCTGTTTTGTGCGGGAACGGCCCGTGGTGAACGAAATGCCCAATATATTGAAGTGATGATAAAGAAAGACATTAGACTTATAAAAAACATATATTGGAAACAACGAGCTGCCATAAGGATTGATAATGAAGTGGGACAATATCAACCTATTAAGAGAGGTGTTAGGCAGGGATGTGTAATGTTTCCAGATCTTTTTTCCCTATACAGTGAAAATATTTTCAGAAATGTAGATGACATAAATGGAATCAGCATTGGAGGACGAAACATAAATAACATTAGATATGCAGATGATACAGTATTGATTGCAGACAATGCACAGGATCTGCAACAATTAGTAGACGCGGTTGTTGTCCACAGTGAGCAGCTGGGGTTGGAATTAAATTGTAAGAAGACACAGGTTATGGTCGTCACTAGGAAGAACGAAGTACCACAATGTAATATACAAGTAAATGGGAATATTCTTCAACAAGTGAATCGGTACAATTATCTCGGAACAGTCATAACATCTGATGGGAGATGCCTTGAAGAGATTAGAACAAGAATCGCCATGGCGAAAGTAGCCTTTAGCAAGATGAAAAACATTCTGACCAATAAAAAGATGTCAACTGAAACGAGAAAAAGAGTGTTGAGGGGATACATAGAGCCTGTTCTTTTGTATGGATGTGAAACGTGGACAATGAGCAGTCAAGCTGAAAAACATCTGTTGGCTGCAGAAATGTGGTTTCTGAGGAAAATGCAAAGAATACCATGGACAGACAGAAAAACCAATGACCAGATACTACAGGAGCAAATGAAAATCGTAGATTGATTAGAGAAATTAGACGTAGACAATCAAAATGTTTTGGACATGTTATGAGAAGAAATGGACTGGAGAACTTAGTGACAACTGGCAAGATCGAAGGGAACAGACCAAGAGGAAGACCGAGAGGAAAATATCTGGATGGCTTGGCCACATGGCATGGACGAGACAGGAACACTGAGCTGATCCACGACTCTGGTGATCGAGTGAAATGGCGAGTCATGACCGCCCACGCTTTCCGGCATGGCACATGATTGATTGATTGATTGATGAGCAGGACGCGACGATTCCCTCCGTGAGCCCAGCACCAGGGCGCTGTGTGTCGGCTCTGCAATTATGGAAGCCCAGCATCAGGGCGCTGTGTGTCGGCTCTGCAATTATGGAAGCCACCCTGGATGGCGGAAAATGCCATGGACTATCCTTGCCTTCCTTTGAGGGATGACCGTTAAGTCTTCGACCGTTCCAACTTGACCAGCTGGGATGTGGACGGCACCACAAAAGTGAGAGTACCACAGGAATGCAACCTGTCAAAAATGCACGCTAAAAGTCGGATGTGTTGGCCTAAGGGTTTCGACCCAAGAGTGCATAACAGACACACCGTAATCACATCTGAAAAAAAAAACACTCCGGATGAACGCAAAGAAGAAGAAGAAGACAAAAGACAGTAAAGATAAATGAAAGTTAACTCATAAATTAGTTAACACTAAAAATTAACAAGAATAAATAGCAAAACAAAGGTTCTAGCTGACGTTTTATGCTTATATGACAAAGAGTTAAGTCGGGGTGTGTTCACACGATGAAAATGGATGCTGGTAATAAGGAAAGCTAATCCACACGCAAACATCAGACCTAACTAATTGTGTTGTGACTGTATTTGTATATATTGCTGGTTCAGGGACATATCATGTATTGCAAACTCATCGATAATCAGAGAAACGGCGTAAATGGGTGCTCCATAGGAGCAGCCTCGCTCGATAGGGGTAGTCATGTGCACCAGGCTGTTCATGTGAGACCAGATGGACATGAATGGGCATTATAACATCTGAGGAATATAGAATAATCTATTCTGGTGGAGAGAAACAACAGCGAGGAGTAGCATGGAGGAGTCCTGATCATAAGATTAATTACATTCTTATCAATTGAAGATTTCGAAATGCCTTAAAAGTCGCAAAAACTGTACCAAGCGCATACTGCTACAGCGACAATAGATTAATCTTAAGTTATTTACATATACAATTTAAGAAAGTCAAATATACACCAAGAAGCACAAAATTTGATCTGCGGGCACTGAAGAGTGAGGAGATAAAAGATAAATTCAACGTAGACGTAAAGGACAGATTTGATGCATTATCTGATATGGAAATATTACTTCAAGCTGTCAACGACCAATGGGAAATATTAAAGAAATCAGTCAATCAAGCTGCAGAAACAACCATCCCAAAAATAAAGATAATAGGACGCAAGAAATGGATGACGGCAGACATCTTTGAACTCATGGAAATAAGAAGAAATAACAAAAGTAACAAGAAAAAATATGAAGAGATTCACAGGAAAATTAGGAAGCTATGCAAAGAGGCAAAAGAAACATGGCTTGAGGAAAATTGCAAGGAAATTGAAAACCAACACAACACCCGGAATACCAAATTAATGCACAAAAGAATTAATGACATCACTAACAAAAGAACACACACATCAACGGGTTGCCTAAAAACCAAAGTTGGCAATATCATAATAGAAAAAGATCAGATTTTACATGCGTGGTCAGATTATGTGAAAGACCTTTATGATGATACAAGAGAAGAACAATATGATCATCGGAATAATAATGAAGGACCATCAATTTTGAAGATGGAAGTTCAGAATGCTCTTAACCATATGAAAACTGGCAAGACTCCAGGTACAGATAACATCACAATAGAAATGATCAATGCCTTAGAAGAAAATGGAATAGACCAAGTCACCAGACAGCTGAAAGCAATATATGATACTGGAGATATACCTCCTGAATTATGCAATTTTATATGTCTTGCAATCCCAAAGAAATCAGGAGCCTTGGAATGCGATCAACATCGAGCAATTAGTATAATGAGCCACATCACGCAGATTTTGCTGAGAATTATCATGCAAAGAATTAGGAAGAAAACACAACCCGAATTAGGAGAAGAACAATGTGGGTTTGTAGAAGGCAAGGGTACAGTAAATGTTGTGTATATTCTGAGAACAGTAATTTAACGTTCTATAGAAGTAAACAAAGATCTATATCTTTGCTTTATTGACTATACAAAGGCTTTCGATAAAGTGAGACATGTCGACATGATAAGGATGCTTGAAGATCTACAAACTGATATATAAAAAAAACAAAAACATATATTGGAAACAACAAGCTGCCACCAGAAGTGATAATGATATAGGTCCATATCAGCCTAAGAGGTATGAGACAGGGATGTGTAATGTCTCCAGATCTTTTTTCTCTGTACAGTGTAAATATTTTTCAGAAATATAGAAGATATGGAAGGAATCAACATTGGGGGAAGATACATGAATAACATTAGATAGCAGATGATACAGTCTTGATTGCAGACAATGAACAGGAGCTGCAACATTTAGTAGATGCGGTTGTTGCACACAGTGAGCAACTAGGGTTAGAATTGAATAGTAAGAAGACACAGATTATGGTCGTCATTGGGAAAAAGGAAATACCACAATGTGATATACGAGTAAATGGGAATATTCTTAAGCAAGTTAATCGGTACAGTTATCTCGGAACAACAGCGGCATTACGGTGGCTAGAGGAGACTACTGCAACACACGTTGTATTCATTACGGATTCAAAGAGTATGCTTAGTAAGGTGGAGAAAGGTATGTTTCTTGTGGAATGGCTCTCGTCGCTTCAGAGGTCACAGATTGTGAGAATTGTATGGATATTTTGCCCTGGCTATGCGGGGGTACGGGGTAATGAACAGGCTGATAGGCTGGGAGGGAATGCACGTATTGGTGGTAGTTTGCCTATGGACAAGGGGGAGGTGGTCGTGCGAGTGTGGGATCAGGTGGAGAAGGCGGAGGAACAGATTGAGAACCCATACGTGGAAAGAATGAGATTGCGGGGGATCGGCAGGGGTTCTGGAAGAATCTCAAAACTGAGAGGGAAGAAGTTTAATCAGATAGCGGTGGGAACGATTAGTAGTATGACTCTTCGCTGGCTGTTGAACGAGGGGACGGAGCACGTATGGGAATATCCTGAGTGCAGTGATGTCGATTCTTAACTCAACTGAACTCAACTCAACTCTCGGAACAGTTATAACATCTGATGGGAGATGGCTTGAAGAGATTAGAACAAGAATTGCCATTGCAAAGGTAGCCTTTCGCAAGATGAAAAACATACTAACCAATAAAAAGATATAAATTGAAACGAGATAAAGAGTGTTGGGGTGCTACATAGAACATGCACTTTTGTATGGATGTGAAGCGTGGACAATGAGTAGTCAAGCTGAAAAAGCATCTGATGGCTGTACAAATGTGGTTTCTGAGGAAAATGCAAAGAATACCATGGACAGATAGAAAAACCAATGAACAAGTCCTTCAAGAAACAAATGAAGACCGTAAACTGATTAGAGTCTTTAGACGTAGACAGTCAAATTTTTTGTGTGTGGTTATGAGAAGAAATGACTTGGAGAACTTGGTGACAACTGGCAAGATCGAAGGGAAGAGACCAAGGGGAAGACCGAGAAGTAAATACCTGGATGACTTAGCCTCGTGGCATAGTCGAGACAGGAACGCGGAGCTGATCCACGACTCTGGTGATCGAGTGGGATGGCAAAACATGACCGCCCACGCTTATCGTCATGGCACATGATGGATGGATGGATTAGCAACACTAGGTCAAAGCAAATATATGAAAACACAGAAGAGGGCCATAGAGTGGTATTTACGCATGGCTCTGTGGTCCGGAACAAGCGAAGTGCATGGGTATTCACAGCAGGAAAATACAAAGAATACAATGTACAGACAGAAAAACCAATGAGCAAGTCCTACAAGAGCTAATTGAAACCCGCAAACTTATGAGAACAATTAGACCTAGACAATCACATTTTTTGAGGGCACGTTATGAGAAAAAATAAATTAGAGAACTTGGTGACAACTGGCAAGAATATGGGAAAAAGAATAAGGGAAAGGCAGACAAGTAAATGTCTGGATGGCTTGACCACATGGCATGGTCCGGACAAAAAAAAAACAGAGCTGATCCACGATTCTGGTGATCATGTAAGATGGCGACGCATGATCGCCCACGCTTATTGGCATGGCAAATAATGATGATTATTCTTAGCAAGCACAAGTTGCAAAACTGTCAAGGAAGCAAGTGGTGATTTTTCCGTGACAACAAGCAGCCCCACGCTGGAAATATGGCTGTAATCAAGGCCCTTAATTGGCTTTTCACACAAAAGTATTCATACGCATACATACTGAACGATTCAATGAACATGCCCACGAAGACAGACTGACCCCTTACGACATGATTGGCTCGACACACTAGCACATCACAATAAGTGAAGCTAACTTTCATCTATGCACCGGGGCAATCAGGCATGAAAGGCAACGAGCGAGACAACCGGTTGGCAAACATGGCGATGAGCGAAGTGGAAAAAGAAATTGGATGGTTCAGACATCATTAGCACTCTAAGAGATGCTGGATCGAAGTGGGAAATGAAATGGATGGTTCAGACATCATTAGCACTCTAAGAGATGCTGGACGAACATATATATGCCTTTCAGGAAACGTGGGAATCTGCTTCCTTGACCAGAGTGAAGCAGATGGGAGTGAAGCTGGAACATACCAGACGTGAATATTTTGTAAAGAGCAGGGGACATTTGATTTACACAGCATAGAATTGGTACGAACAGTCGATATATTTATATATACCGGTGGAGATGTAATGGAGAAGATGGGAGCACCCATGGGCCTGTGTGCGGTGTGATGATAATGAACCTTACTAATCACTAATATGAAGAGACGAGGTGGCATAGTGGGTATTGCCCTTGCCTGCCGGTCTGCTGGTCATAGGTTCGATCCGCATAGGGGCAGCTTCGAATTTTTTAAACAGAAATACAAATTGGGGAGGCAGCTAAGACAGTTCAAAAGTAAACACACCTGTATTGTTCGGCGCTTATAGAAGTAGCAGAAAGAAGAGTCTAGAGGAAACACTAGACAACATAACAACTAAAAGCTATAGTTACCGACAAGGATTCGAACCTGTCACCTCCAAATGACGACTGGAGAAATTATTGATGGATCCAATGTTGTACACATATTACACAGAAATATCAGCCGAGGAACCCTTTGAGGCCACCAAGAAAACTATCGTCATTTCATTGTCTTCTTCTGCGTTCATCCGGAGTGTTTTTTCAGACGAAATTGTGGTATGTCTCGTTAGGCACCCTTGGGGCAAAACCCTTATGCCAACACATCCGACTTTTGCGTACGTTTTTTATACCAGGTTAGCATTCCTAGGGGACTCTCTCTTTTGTGGTGTCGTCCACACCCCAGCTGGTCAAGTTAGAACGGTCGAAGACTTCACGGCCAGCCCTCAAAGGAAGGCAGGGACAGTCCATGGACATTTTTGGCCATCCAAGGAAGCTTCCATATCTGCAGGGTCGATACATAGCGCGCTGGTGCTGGACTCACCCAAGGAATCGCCACATCCTGCGCACAGCTGTTTTAATGCCTCACTTCCATGTATTTGGCTTTTCGTTCGCTACGGGCCGCTCCCCGCATACACCAGGAACGGACGGTCTGCAGACGGCATCTACTCAGGGAGCTTTCGGTTTGGACATGTGTTGGTCGCTGGGAAGGCAGGGACAGTCCATTGGCATTTCCCGCCATCCAAGGAGGCTTCCATAATTGCAGAGCCGGCACATAGCACTCTGAAACTGGGCAGCCGGGAAGGTTAACCCGGTCAACAAATGCCCGCAGAAGTCTGATGTGTCGGCATAACGGCGCAAGAACGCAGCTCTGCTGTAAACAGGCACAACTCAATTACGTCCGAAAAAAAAACCCCGGATGAACGCAGAAGAAGAAGAAGAAGACTGGGCTCACCCAAGGAATTGCCACGTCCTGCTCATGGCTGCTTTAATTCTTCGCTTCCCTATTTTTTTATATTTTGTTCGCCCCTGGCCGCTCCCCACACGACCAGGGGCTGTCAGTCTGCAGACGACATCCACTCAGCAAACTTTCCCTTCAGACTTCCACGTAATGGATTCACTAGCCAAGCGTTCCGTTTCGTGTTAATGAGACGTTTCGCCACCTTTGACTATACTCACTCAATGAGTTATTTGTACAGACTTGCATAGTAACCATTGCGTGCTATTGGGACGCTTTTTCACCTTTAGTAACGCTCTCGAGGTAGGCTACATGTGCTGCCGGCTCAACACCTTATCTCCATGCAGTTAGAGAGCGAGTAGCGGCCAGGCCCTCTCATAAGGGGGACCCCTCATATCCCTCGGGTGAGAGCCTTCGAACAAGTGTCTTGACCAAGCATGTAGTAGGCTCAGCATCTCACCTCCCACCTCGCAGTTGATGATTATCGACCCGGCCCTCACATCCAGGAGTTATCGACTTAGAGACTTTCAGCCATATCCCTCAGCAGAGAGCCGTAGAATATGCGTCTGGACCAAGAATGCAGTGGCATCTTGCGCCTGATTCGGACTTTTGACTGCCTGTCCCCAGTCTACCTGCAGAGCAGCAGGCATGTGTCTCTCTTGGTCTGGTTCCAGCACCCCTTGACCTGTACGACATGTAGCTGTGCTACCGTCGGCATAACTCTTGGGGTTACTGGAACACGCAAGCCCCTCTACCACGACAAGGTGGAGACACGACAGAGGGGCTATCGCCATTTTAACGTGACAGTATCGAATCTGGGTCGCCCCTCTGCTGTGTGTCCACCGTGACGAGGTAGAGGGGCTTGTGCGTCCCAATGACCCCAAGAGCTATGCCGACAGTAGCACAGCTACTGGTAGGGCCACCCATGTCGGACAGGTCAAGGGAGAGGGACCAGACGAAGAGACACAGAAACCTGCTGCCTTGTAGGTAGACTGGGGACAGTCAAAGGCTAGGGAAAGCATCCCGAATAAATGCTTGTCGAAATCGGATGTACTGAGCCACAGGCTTGACAAAGCAGTGCAACGTAAAACCTGCTGCCTTGTAGGTAGACTGGGGACAGTCAAAGGCTAGGGAAAGCATCCCGAATAAATGCTTGTCGAAATCGGATGTACTGAGCCACAGGCTTGACAAAGCAGTGCAACGTAAAACCTGCTGCCTTGTAGGTAGACTGGGGACAGTCAAAGGCTAGGGAAAGCATCCCGAATAAATGCTTGTCGAAATCGGATGTACTGAGCCACAGGCTTGACAAAGCAGTGCAACGTAACTTAATTCATGATGTCACAAATCAAAATTAATCGTTATGGTGCTAATCCCGTGAAGTCCCATCAGGCGGCGATAGTGCCGGGCCCCCTGCCTCGAGGGGGTCCACCCATGACTACTGGTGGTCACCTTCCCCTGTGCTGTGGAGTCAAGGCACAGAGGAGTAGGTTAAGAGCTATTGACCAAATACCCCGGACACTCAACATACTACAGTGGAATGCCGAAGGAGTTTACAAGAAGAAAGACTCCCTAACACAGCGTCTTCATAAAGATAGAATAGATGTGGCATGCATTCAAGAGACACACCTCAACGCAAATCACAAATTCTCAGTCAGAGGATATCAGGCCACACGTTTCGACCGCGAAGGACACAAAGGAGGAGTTCTAATACTTACACGAAATACAATACCTTGCAGCGAAGTATCTGTGATCTCTGACAACCAAACAGAAATTATAGGTGTTGATATAATGATAAAGGACGTGAAAATAAGAATCTACAATCTGTATAGCCCAGCAGATAAGGACCTTACACTCTCAAACATGAAAATAACTGACACAAACTGCATTATTGTCGGAGACTTTAATAGCCGTTCAGAAAGATGGGGATACCCAGATACTGACAAAAGAGGAGATGAATTGGAGGACTGGGAAATAGACTCAAATCTCCATCTACTCAACAAAGCAGATGACACACCGAGCTTCTACTCCAGAAGATGGCTTACCACTTCTACTCCAGACTTAGCTTTCTGCACAGGAGACATCCTCCACAAAATCGATCGCCATGTGCTGGACCAATTAGCAGGTAGTGACCACAGACCAATCAAGCTTGTAACGAATATGGAGTATGTTCCACAGGAGCAAAAGCCCTTGCCCCGCTGGAATTACAAACGAGCAGATTGGGACAGATTTGCCATACTAACAGACAAATATTGTGAAAACATAAATACACGATATGGCAACATAAAGCAAATGGTGGAAAGTCTAAACAGAGCGATAATACAGGCAGCCACTGAGTCCATTCCAAGAGGAGCGAGGAAAAATTACAAACCATACTGGACTGAAGAACTACAAAGTTTGGAGGACAAAGTTGAAGATGCCAGGAAGACAGCAGAGAGAGAACAAACAATTGAAGCGAACATCTCTCTCAAAGCCATCTCAGCAAAATATAAAAGAACAGTAAATCAAACAACAAGAGATTGTTGGAGGGAAAAAACAGAAAACCTGAATTTTGACAGGGATGGAAACAAACTATGGAAACTAGTGAAAGCCATGAACAATGAAGGACCTAGCAACAAACAAATAACATTTAAACAAGGAAATGCCTTGCTTACAGGAAAAAAGGCTGCAAATGCACTAATGGAACACTATGCAAATGCAAACCACATTGATATTACAACCGAACAGAAGAAAGCAATCAAAGACAAACAGATACATCATACAAATACAGAGACAGCAGCAGAATATATGATGGCAAATCTAACAATGGAAGAAATGGAACAGGCAATGAATACCCTAAAAAAGAAGAAATCACCAGGAAAGGATGGAATCACAAATGAAATGCTAATAGGACTAGGCACTAAGGCAAAAAAGAAACTACTAGCAGTCCTAAATTACAGCTGGAAGAGAGGAATAGCCCCACAGGCATGGAAGGAAGCTATACTAATACCAATCCCAAAGAAAGGAAAAGACCTGGAAGAACCAAATGGCTATCGACCTATCAGTCTACTTAGCTGTGTAGGAAAATTAATGGAACGCATTATCAATGGCAGGCTAACATGGCATCTGGAAGAAAACAAACTCTTAACACCACACCAAGCAGGATTCAGAAAGTACAGATCCACTGAAGATCAAATAACCTATATAGCTCAGGAAATAGAGGATGCCTTCCAAGAGAAAAAGCACACACTAGCGGTCTGGATAGATTTAGAAAAAGCATTTGATAAAGTATGGAAGGAAGGACTGAAAGTAAAACTGCAAAAAATGCATGTTTGTGGGAAAATGTACAAATGGATCAGCCACTACCTTGAGAATAGAACTGCCAGGACAAAAGTACAAGGACAAACCAGCAAAATGATGCTGTTGGAGCAAGGTGTCCCCCAAGGAGGAGTTCTTTCACCAACATTATTCCTAGCATATATAAACGACATCACAGAAAATGTTCCAGCCAGAGTACACACATCATCCTTTGCAGATGACCTAGCCATATGGACATCTGAAGAATATATTAGTACAGCTAACAGCAGAATACAGCAAGCCTTATTAGCGCTAGAGGACTGGTCAAAATCATGGCTAGTGAAGATAAGTGAGGAGAAAACAACATGCACAGTGTTCTCCCTCTCAAATAAAACTCAACAACCTAAGCTGGTATTGAGTGGAAAAATATTGCGCCATGAAGAAAATCCAATCTATCTAGGAGTCACCTTTGATCGTCGCCTGACATGGAAGACACAGGTTGAGAAAAATCGAACAAGAGCAAGGCAAAGAATGGCAATCATGAAAAAGCTTGCTGGTACAACGTGGGGAGCAGATGAGAAAGTTCTCAAGAAGTTATATACTGGACGGGTGAGGCCAGTACTGGAATATGGCATTGCAGCTTGGGCAACAGCAGCTAAGTCAAACTTTAACAAAATAAGTAGAGTCCAAAATCAAGGAATGCGAATCATAACTGGAAGCCTGAAGACAACGCCTATTAATGAACTTGAAAAGATCACTTGTTTACAACCAATGCAGGATAGAAGAGATAGCAGAGCCCAGCAACAAGCAGAAAAATTTAGAAGATTGACAGACCACCCTATGTATAAAAGGTTTAGTGGTTTTGGAAAGGGACGACTGAAGCGTAGCAACTTTGTAGAAACTGCAAAACGAAAGATTAGGGCAGATCCCATACTCAACATATCAACAGTCAAACCTATGTACAATGCAGACAAGTTCCCAGCTTGGAGACAGCAGCAACTGCCTGAGATGATAGAAAACATTCCTGGTATTGAGAAAAAGAACACTCAGCATGAAACCGAAAGAAGAGAAATAACCCTAAACTACATAAAAGAACATTACCCAAGCAGCAATTGGACCCATGCATATACAGATGGATCAGCCAAAAATTCAATAGAGAATGGAGGAGGAGGAATTCTCCTAAATTTAAAACATGGAGTGAAAAAAACACATTCAGTGGCAACTGGAAAGTTTTCAAGTAACTTCAAAGCGGAGGTAGAGGCTCTGAAAACTGCAGCAGAAATGCTCTTGATGGAGGAAAATAAAGAGAAGCAAATAGCTATCTTCACAGATGCAAAGTCAGCTGTCTCAATACTGAAGAGCAATAACAGCACAGAAATAACTGACCTAAGAGCAGCACTCCATGGTCTATGCCAGAAATCCAAAAAAGTTGTAATACAGTGGATCCCATCACATTGCAGTATACCTGGAAATGAAGAGGCTGACAGACTGGCAAAAGAGGGCGGACGACTACCACAACCTGACATAGACATAACCTATAATGAGGCAAAGAGGTTGATAAAAAGCACCTATAGAACCAAATGGGAATCAGAGCATCCAGGCCACCAGAAGGATGATGCATATTACAAACTCGACAGAAGAGAACAAGTAGCAATCTTTCAGACTCCGCCACAGGACATAACAGGCTGAAATACCACTTGTTCAATAAACTAAAGATAGGAGATACCGATGAATGTAATTGTAGAACTGGAAAAATGACAGCAAAACATTTGCTTCAGGATTGCCCAATATATGCAGAACAGAGAAAGATATTTTGGCCCACACCTGCTTCATTTGAGGACAAGCTCTATGGAGATATCAACAAGCTCAAGTTGACCGTAGCTTACTTCAACTACATACAGGTTGACATTTAAAGGTGTATGAAGAAGTATTCAGACTGCCACACTTCATACCACAGGTATGTCGGTTACAAAAGCGTCCCAGAGGCATGAAATGGAATATTGCTGGATAGGAGATCCATTACGTGGAAAGTCCGAATCAAAAGCTCACTGTGTGGGCTTTCAAAAAAGGTGGAAAAAGTGTCCTAGTGGCACGAAATGGAATATTGCTCGGATAGCAAATCCATTGTGCGGAAAGTCCGAATCGAAAGCTCACTGTGTGGCTGTCATCTGCACACTGCATTCTTCTGGTTTCCGGAAGAACAGCCTATGGTGAACGGAAGGCCCAATATACGGAAGTGAGGCTAAGCAGCCATGTGCAGGACGTGACGATTCCTTGGGTGAGCCCAGTACCAGAGCGCTGTGTGTTGGCTCTGCAAGTATGGAAGCCTCCTTGGATGGCGGGGAATGCCCATGGTCTGCCCCTGCCTTCCCTTGAGGGCTGACCAGGATGTCTTTGGCTGTTCTCTATGGGCCAGCTAGTATGGGAGATAACACCACAACAGTGAGAGTCAAACGTCCTAAGAAACCCCCGGGAAGGTTAACCCGGTCAACAAATGCCCGCAGAAGTCGGATGTGTCAGCCTAACGGCGCAAGAACGCAGCTCTGCTGTAAACAGGCACATACGCAATCACATCCGAAAAAAAAAAAAAAACTCCGGATGAACGAAGAAGAAGAAGAAGAATCTGGGTCGGTAACTATAACTTTCAATGCTTATGTTGTCTAAAATGGATACCAGAAAATATTTTTTGAAATAAATACGGCTGCATGATTCTCACCATATCAACCAACGAGTGCAGATTGGTCTATAAAAATACGCGTCTAGCACCAATGAGAATTAAGGCGTGTACATGGGTTCTTTACTTGCTTACATACACAACTGCATAACGTTTATTTCAATTGAGAAACGAAACCTCTAAAATAAACGAAACGCGATCTGTTGTGTTAAACTCACCTGCATTGCTTGCATCAAGACACAGTATGTCTTCATTGTTTTTATGTAGACTCTTATATTTTCCAAAATCGAATTTGATGCGTTTGTGGTTGTTGACCTTAAATCCCAAGGTCTCACGAAAATATAATGTTTTCATCGTCAAAGAGTAAAGTTTACGCTGATCTGACAAATGCGAGTAAACAACCGCACAAACAAACTGAACATCAAAACACTTTTGCACGAGGATCAAAGGGCAGCGACACTGTTATCAGAGTATCTAGGGAGCTGTCTAATTTAAATGGATTGAATAGGTTGGCATTTACATAAATTTTGGACAGTAGTAAATAAGCTGCTATTGTTGCCTTCCACTTACGACGTTACACGTCCACTCCGTCGTGGGGAGGGGGTTATTGAAGTTCAAGGACCATTTTAAACGCCCTCAGACGCGTTGAGTATATGGTGAAAGACTCATATATTTATAGAACCACAGGCACTCGGTGGGTGTCAGTATGTCACCGGCCACATTTACTTTCCAAGACATTTTATGGTACTCATTTTAGGCTGGGTCGTCATTGGAGCTCTGGTTAGATTTAAAATTTCGAATCTAGCCCACTGGGGATCAAATTCACCATCACATGACCGGCATGCGAGGCTCTACCCAATACACTGTGGCAGCTCCCAGAATTAGACAGAAGGGTAGGGTTCAATGGCCCCGTTGAAAGCTAATGTTCCTAAGACTGGAGACAGTGGTGCTACAAATGTCGATACCAGGCACCTATTTTTAGAGGTCATCATCATCATCATCATCATCATCATCATCATCATCATCATCATCATCATCATCATCATCATCATCATCATCATCATCATCATCAATCATCATCATCATCATCATCATCATCATCATCATCATCATCATCATCTTTCACTTTTGCAGTCAAGCGTTGGTGGAGAGGGAGTGGGGGGAGGGGGGTTAGCTGAAATTCCAGCGCCATACGGGTGTCACTGGATAGTGTCATTCCCTGTGATTGTATAATGTCTTTGATGTCGTCAGTTCATTTTCTCCTCAGGCGTCCTCTTGCCCTCCTAGCAGATTCTCTTTGATGCAGCGCCAGTACTGCTATTTGATGGAGTTGCATTCTAACGAGGTGGCCAAATCATTTGATTGTCTGTCTTTCCATAAGTCGAACAAGATGTTGATCCCACTGTCTGCCTGATAACATCATTTCTTACACTCGGTGTCGGATACTTAAGTTGGCAGCTCTCCCTAATAAATATCATCTCATGGGTGTTGATTTTGAGTAAGTGTGATTGAGACAATGTCGAAGCTTGACACTCATAGCATAGGGTTGGTGTGGACATGCCATGTATTATCTGTGGTTTTGCGGACATAGGTATACTTGAATGTTTCAGTTAACACCATAAAACGATAGCCACAGTTGTGCAGTAGCTAGCATGCTTGCCTGCCGCCCCTGTGGTCATACTTTCGAAATACCATTGACGCGTCGATTTGTTTAAACAATGACCTGGGCGCCCAGGTCGATCTAGCTTAAAACTGGTACTAGGAAATACTAAGGGGAGTAGAGGCCACCCTTGTGATACTGATCACATCCATCCACCAAGGGCTGATTGGTTCATACACATTTGGGGCCAGCACCATATACCCATTACATCTAAAGACACTTAAATGGTGTGTTGACGGTTGACCTCATCATCATGTAACAGGCCCTTTTCTTTAATGTCGCTCTCATCAAGGCGGCCAAACAAGGTTCTCGATCTTTGCTAGTTCCCAAGCAATATCAGTTTTCGTGCCCAAGTTGCCTTCAATGTCCTGTGTCCATATTTGTGCTTATAAACTCCCGCCTCTGTCTTTCAGGAAGCACGCCTTACACTACCGTACTTTTTGTCAAACCACTGTGATGTTTCGTCATCATCATGCAGTGCTTTGTCGGCTGGGGGGAGCGATCATACCCCTTTACAAATTGCGGTCTCCGTGGATCAATTCGTGTGTGTGTCTATCTTCAGTGCCATGACACAAGATTGTCAAGAATTTTCTCACCGTGTCTTCCTCTATCTCTCTTTCCACAAATATTTCCGGTTGTCACAACATGTTCCAGTTTTTATCTTCTCATAACGAGGCCAAAAAACAATGTCTGCTTCTTTCTGATGTTTGTGATATGTTGTCTTTGGGACTTAGCCTCCCTCAAAATGTCCAGATTGCTCATTTTTGCTGCTCAATTCTTCTTCTTCTTTTCGTTCATCCGGAGTGTTTTTTTCAGATGTGATTGCGGTGTGCGTTAGGCACCCTTGGGTCGAAACCCTTAGGTCAACACATCCGGCTTCTGCGTGCATTTTTGACCAGGTTAGCATTCCTGGGAGACTCTCACTTTTGTGCTACCGTCCACCTCCCAGCTGGTCGAGTTGGAACGGTCGAAGACTTCGCAGTCATCCCTCAAAGGAAGGCAGGGACAGTCCATAGCATTTTCCGCCATCCTGGGTGGCTTCCATAATTGCAGAGCCGACACATAATGCTCTGGTGCTGGGCTCACCGAGGGAATCGTCACGTCCTGCTCATAGCTGCTTTAATTCCTCACTTCAATATATTGGGTACCTCGTTAACCCCGGGCCGTTCCCGCACAAACCAGACAGGTCTGCAGACGGTATCCACTCAGCGAGTTTTCGACACGGACATGTGCTTGTCGTTGCGCCCGTCAGAGCTGGTCCAGGCACGCCAGACATTCGGAAAACTACCTAGTCAGAGCTGTTCCGAACAAGAGCGGCATTCGGAAACTAGGTAGTCAGAGCTGTTCCTAGCACGAAAGACATTCGGACGAGACATTTCACTCGGACGTAATTGCGTAGTGCCATTTTTATTTTGCCGCCCGTAGGCTGGCACTTCCGGCTTCTGCGGGCATTTTTTTATGAGGTTAACCTTCCTCGGGTTTCGACACTCTTATTTCGACTTCCACACAGCAAGCTTTCGCTTCGGGCTGCCACGTAATGGATTCGCAAGACAGGCGTTCCATTTCGTGTCAACGAGACAATTTTCCACCTTTGACTACACTCACTTCATGAGTATGGTTACAGACTATCTACGGGACGTGCGACCGAGGTGTTTTCCCATCTTTTGTACTCGCTCACGAGGTAGGCTACATGTGCTGCCGGCTCAGCACCTTACCTCCGTGGGTCTGTGGGCGAGTAACGGTCAGGCTCTTTCATCCGGGGATAACTCATATCCCCCAGCTAAGAGCCATCGAACGAGTATCTGCGCCGAGCATGTAGCGTGCTCAGCACCTCATCACAATTTTGATGTAGGTTTGTGTCGGCCAGGCTCTCACTTCCGAGAGTTTATGGCTTGGAGACGTTCAGCCATACACCTCGGATGGGAGCCTTAGAGGTTATGTCCGGACTGAGATTTTTGGGATTGTTTGCCTGATTTTGACTGCTATCCTCAGTCACCTGCAGAGCAGCAGGTTGTGTCTCTCTTAGTCTGGTCCCTATCCCACGAGCCGTCCGATATGTAGTTTTCATCCATCGGCAAGCACATGGGGCCGATGGGACACGCAAGCTCCCCCACCACGTCAAGGTGGAGACACATCGGGGGAGTGGCTGCTCAATTAATGTTCAGCATTCTTCTATAAAATTACATCTCCAAGGTTTCTAGAGATGTTTTCGCCTGTTTACTAATTGTCCAGGATGTGCAACCATATGTTAAAATTGGTTCTATGAAATAATGTTTAATATTGACTAAGTATTTCAGCTTCCAACACATACTAACTACTCTTTATGAGCGATTTGTCTTCGATGTTCGATCTTGTAGAATTTCTCGTGTTATCGGTTCTGGATTCAAGGAATGTTTCTGTAACATTTAAGATCACAGTGGAGGTCAGAATGCTGAATAGATAAGAGTTCTCGCTCTTAAACTTCCGGTGTGCTGATGCCGAGGTAGTGGGTTTATCGCCTACACGCATCAGTTGGATTAAAGTGTTGACTTCTCTTCTTTGACTTGGGAACGTAAATTACAAGTACCCGTGAAGTCGTAGAGGGTTCGCCTGATAGCAAAGGACACTGGTAATATGGAAAGGTGATTTACATGAAAAAAAAAAAAAAAAACCCAGCGCAATGCACTTAGCACGTGTATGGATTACGCCTGAGTTCAAAGTGAGCAAACGCAAAACAAAACAATGAAAACAAGAAAACAAAAATTCACAATTTTCTTTTCCTGTTTTGAATGCGCAAGAACTATATAGTGGGAGGCCTAAAGCAAGTGGAGACAAGAATGCCAGACATCGGTCAGTAATGTGAAGTGGGCAGGGCGAGAGCTGCTGCAGCAGCAAGGATTGCCAGGTCTTGAAGTGCGTTGTTAAGGGCTGAGTTTTGTTGATTAATAATATGCAGAAAGAGAACAAGAACACTAATAGAGTGTGATGTTAATGTTAGTCGCCTGCAACCGACAATGCTTTGTTTCATGAAAATTCATTCATTCATCATGTGCCGTGCCTATAAGCGTGGGCTGTTATGAGTCGTGGATCAGCTCAGTTTTCTTGTCTTAACCATACCACGTGGCCAAGTCATCTAGGCATTTACTCCTCCGCTTTCCTCTTGTTCTCTTCCCCTCGATCTTGCCAGTTGTCACCAAGTTATCACATTCATTTCTTCTCATAACGTGACCAAACGTTCTGGTCACGTTATAAGTATAAACTTATAACGTGACCACAACAGTTTGACTGTCTACGTCTAATTCTCTAATCTGTGTACGATTTTCATTTGTTTCTTGTAGTGCTTGGTCAGTGGTTTTTCTATCAGTCCATGGTATTCTTTGCATTTTCCCCAGAAACCACATTTGTACAGCCATCAGATTTTTTTTTTTTTTTAGCTTTCCTGCTGATTGTCCACGCTTGACATCCATACAAAATTTGCAGGCTCTGTGTACGCTTTTTTCTCGTTGGTAATGACGTATTATTATTATTGGTCAGTATGTTTTTCATCTTGCAAGAGGCTACCTTCGTCATGGTGATTCTTGTTCTAATCTCTTCAAGACACCTCCCATCAGATGTTTCGACTGGTCCGAGATAACGTATCGATTCACTTGTTTAAGAATATTCCAATTTACATGAATATTACTTTGTGGTGTTTCCTTATTCCCAGTGACTACCATAATCGGTGTATTCTTTCAATTTAATTCTAACCCTAGTTGTTCACTGTGTGCAACAACCGCATCAACTAAATGTTGCAGATCCTGCTCATTGTCTGCAATCAATACGGCATCATCCGCATATATAATCTGATTTATGTATGTCCCCCAATGATGATTCCTTTCATATCGTCAACATTTCTGAAAATACTTTCACTGCACAGGGGAAAAAGATCTGGAGACATTACACATCCCGGTCTCACACCTCTCTGAATAGGTTGATATTGACCTACTTCATTATCAATCCTTATGGCAACTTGTTGTTTCCAGTACATGCATTTTTTTTTTTACAAGTCTTTCCCATCAGTTTGTAGATCTGCAAACATCTTTATCATGTTGACATGTCTTTATCAAAGCCTTTGTGTATTCAACAAAGCAAAGATGAAGATCTTCGTTTACTTCTACAGAACGTTCAATTAATGTTATCAGCATATTCACAGCATTTACTGTACCCTTGCCTTCTATAAAAACACAATGTTCTTCTCCTATTTCGCGGTTTATTTTCTTCCTAACTCTTTGTATGATAATTATTTGCAAAATCTTCGTGATGTGGCTCATTATACCAATTGTTCAATGTTGGTCACATTCCAATGCTCATGATTTCTTTGGGAATCATGAAAATACATATACGTTGCGATATTTTAGTGAGATAATTTGGTTGCATCTAGCGTGTGCTGCGTGGTTTAGTGGTCACACACCCACGTCACACGCCAGTGATCCGGGTTTGATCCCGGATCCAGTCAAGGATATGCACTACTGACGAATTTGGTCTAGTGCTTCCAAATTGACGTGGACAAGGCCGTAGGTTCGTACCGGAATACGATCAGCGTTGCCAGTAGTGGGTTGTGCTCAATCTTTAAATCTCAAGTCCCGAAAAAAAAAAAAAATGTATAGGTTGCGTTGATTGGTTGGTCAATTCTGTGGAAGAGGAGAAATATTTCTCGGAAGTTCGGAGGAATCTCGACTGCTGCAAGGTACGGAGAGAATGAAACAGGTATGTGTTTGGATGGGGGGGGGGGGGTTGAGAGAGAGAGAAAGAGGGAGAGCGAGAACGAGAGAGAGAGAGAGAGAGAGAGAGAGAGAGAGAGAGAGAGAGAGAGAGAGAGAGAGAGAGAGAGAGAGAGAGAGAGAGAGAGAGAAAACAAACTCATTGTACATATTTTACAACAAACTTAATACCGGTGAACAAAATTCACAGTTGGGAAGTTAATAAGGGAAAATAAATAACAGTAAAATAAAATAACAATGCTAAATAAGCTTTAGCTTATTTATTACAGTTGTGGTTAACGTTATTTTGACACTTTTTTAAAATTATTATTTCTTTATTATAATTATTATTGATTTATATTCCCATTTCGCTTTGCCACTGTGATTTCTGTTCACTGGCATTTGAGGTCGTTGTAAGGTTTTCGTACATGTGACAGGATGCTCCCGAATGGCATTGTGGAAAAATAGTGTGGGCGAAGTCAAAGGGACATTAAAGGATAGGAAGAAGATCGAGGGAAAGGACACATAATCGCTTCCTGTGACCATAAGCAGGAAAAGAATGAATAGGCAGAAGAGAAAAGGAAACGTGAGATGGTTAAAGGAAGGAAAGTTAGGGGAGGATCAAATTGACATCCCGGAACATGTATACGAGACCCGGAATCCCCCGTAGCGCGCAAACGGTGTAATAGGAGACCATTTTGTGCAAGACGAAACTTAAAAAAGGACCTTCCACAGGCTTGTCTCACCCACCAGTGAAAAGGTGACAAACAGTTCTGTCTAAACACGAAAAGGAGCAAGCTTAGAGTCTACAAACTCGATCTTTGCTAGACCAAACACAATATACATTTTATTCTTAGTATATGATGAATTTCGCCATTTTAAATCGCACTTAGGCCCTTGGGTTCTTTTCAACAGGAGACACTGATTGTATCGAGCCACGTTAAGTTAATCTGATGATAGACAATCTTGCGCAATGAAATTAGTGTTCATGGTAGAGACACAAATAACGGAGGAAAACGCTTTAAGGGAAATAAGCTGATGCTAAAATTGCAGAAGTATGAAAAACTGCATTCAGTATAATTTCTGGAAGATTTAATATGTTATTGTGTGCAAAAGGGATTAATACATATTGTTTGTTTATTTTAACTTAACACACATTACAATGCACACTTACACATACATGTATAAACTAACACTCCGACATCACTGTAAGGTATCTTGGTTATATGAATGGTGTATATTCTGGGAAGATACTTGGAAGAGTCTTTTAGATCTATCTTCCTGAGTCACGTAATTATCATGTTTAGTTAGATATGATTTGTGACACCGTACTCTTTTTCTGAAGATAATGACACGTCTTGTCTTGCTGTATGAGGTATACGAATCTTGCTATCCTGTTATTCCCCGCCTTCTGAATGTGTATGAACCTCGTCTGATCCACATTTATCCCACAGGTCTAAACAGGGCACAATGAGGACATGCATGGTAGGGTGAAAACACCTCACACTGTATGTTCTGATGTATAACTCCTCGCTTTGAACCTGTGTTTCCTACCATGATCAGCACTGTGGACCCACAGCCATAGATTTGTTTGTTTTAATATTAGGATCCTAGTCCTCGCCTCGGGCTCCCTGGCCGAGGAGTTAGCAGCTTTCTCCGTAACCCCGAATACTCTGGTGGTTGACGTGAGCGCACGAGAATTGGAAGCGGTTCGAGTCGCGCTGGTGACTTATGAGAGTATGGAGCCGGCCGCTAAGAAAGCAATGGCAAACTACTGAGCGTAGTCTTGCCAAGAAATCAACAATAAGCTGAAAGATGCTGATGTTGACAGCGATGTCCTGTAATAGATATGCAAAACATTTAGTCCTCGCCTCAGCAGAGTAGATGTAATTCCATCCTAATTGTGGAAATACCAAAGAAGTTTGCATGCTTAATTGCTACAGCTGATCAGTCATGACGTTTGTTGCTGTGGGATGTCAGTACTTTCAATAAAACTGTTGACTGACTACACCAGCGATAAATAGCACGGAGTCAACAACACCAGATGAGCCATTTGTGTGTGTTTCAGTTGTGTGACACCAGATGAGCCATTTGTGTGTGTTTCAGTTGTGTGACACCAGATGAGCTATTTGTTCTTATTTCAGTTGTGTGAGGGACGCAGAGGTGTTTCCAAGGCACCAGGGCCGGGTTACATACTGGCCAAGACCTATTGACGCGTCCTCGTCGAGCGTCCTGGGCAACAGGTCCCTTCGGGGTCCTGGCTAAAGTCAGTAGGCTCGCCGATTCCTCCGAAGTCGGAGAGTGTCTGCCTGTACGGCGAGGAACCACCAGTCTGCACACCAATAAGCCAGACATGGGACAACGGATACTCACGCAAACCTCAGGTCCTGTATGAAATCACACTGATGTTGGACAACAGGATGCCTTCATCCGACATACAGGACTTCGCGTTGGAGCTCAAGCCAACGAACACAAGCAAGCAAGCAAGCAATTTGTTTGACACCAGATGAGCTATTTGTGTGTGTTTCAGTTGTGTGGCACCAGATGAGACATTTGATGTATGTTTCAGTTGTGTGACAACAGATGAGCTATTTGTGTGTGTTTCAGTTGTGTGACACCAGATGAGCCATTTATGAGTGTTTCAGTTGTGTGACACCAGATAAGCTATTTGTGTGTTTCAGTTGTATGACAAAAATGAAGTATTTGTGAGTTTCAGTTGTGTGACACCAGATGAACTATTTGTATGTTTCAATTGTGTGACACTAGATGAGCTATTTGTGTGTTTAACTTGTGTGACACCATCTTCTTTATCAAGTGCCATGTCGGCTGGCTTAGGCGTTCATGACTTTCCACAGATCTCGGTCGTTGATTTTCTGAATCAGTTCTACCGATGATATTCCTCCATGCCACCATCTCAATCCATCCGGCATCATTTCTCTTGATCTGCCTCTCTTTCCCTCGATCTTCCCAGTTGCCAATAGGTTCTTCAATACCTATCTTCTCATCATATGACCAAATAAAGCTGTCTCTTTCTTATTATTGTATATAATGTTCTAGTTTCATTAGCCTCTTTCAGGCAGTCGTTATTAGTTACGTTGGCAGTCCAAGGAATTCGCAACATTTATCTCAGGAACCATATCTCTGTTGCTTCCAATCTCTTCCTAGTTTGTTATTTTACATTCCAAGATTCCTGCCAAACAGCAACAAGGTTCTATATAGCACTAAAAAAAAAATGTTGCATATCCTTTACAGGACGTTGCAGTCAACACCAGCAATTTACCGCCGCTGTTGATGTCTTTGCAAGATTTTACGTTCAGTAGTTTGCCATTACCTTCTGAACCACCGACTCCCATACCAACACGTTAAAACAAGCGCGACACGGTCTGCTGTCAAATCGGTCACCGCTTTGTTTTGAACGCGGGGAAGCGGCGTTACGAAAAAAGCCATCGCTAAGGAGACCGGCATATAATACTTTATCACACTCTTTATTACATTCAATGATATTGATTTCATAAGATTGCATAAGATACCCTTTGTTTTCTGAAATGCAGAGTTAGCTTGCCCTGATCTGTTCCTAATCTCTGTTGTGACACCAATATCAGAGAATTCTAGCAATCGTTTAGGATACGAATAAGAGCTATGGTGTCAAATGATTGAGGTCAGCAAGGCCGATTGGAAAAGAGCGCTTGTTATTAAATATCCGGTGTACTGATGCCGAGGTAGCTGGCACAGCCCCTACACCGGTAAGTTGGACTAACATGTTGACTTCTCGTCCTGGACTTGGGGACGTAGATTACAAGTACCTCGGAAGTCGGAGTGAGCTTGCATGATGGCGAGGAATGATGGTAACAGGGAAAGCTTATCCACACGCAACAATCAGTCCCGTGCACTAGAAGTAGCAGCACCTGTATGGACTACGTTTGTGTCCAAAGCGTGCGAGCACTAACAATATGAGGGTTAGTTTTAAGAAGGCGAGAGAACGCTAATTTGTTTGCTAATCCTACATAGATTAGAGCAGTGGTTCTCAACCTTTTTTGGCCCGTGCCCCCCTTCACCATATTTTCAGAACGTCAGAACGTCATTTCCCCCCCCCCCCCCCCCCCCCCCCCCCCATCGTATCTCCTATCTAAAAATTTGGCCCGTGCCCCTCTTTACCATATTTTCAGAACGTCATCCCCCCCTTTCGTATTTCCTACCTAAAAATTTCCCCCTCCCGCCCCTACACAGTATACGTAACAATGGAAGCACATACTAAAACAAGTCTAGACGTCCACATAAAACGTTATTTGTGGGTCTACTTACTTTATAAAATGAATTTTAGAAGGGTGAAACGTACAGAACTGTAAAGTATGAAGGGAAAAACAAGATCAAGTAATCGGTTCTTGTATTAACACGATCTTGAAATAATCTTCACCCCCCCCCCCCCGGAAACACCGGCTGAGAACCACTGGATTAGAGATATCTCATTTCTCAGGGGACGAAAGTCAAATACCGCAAGACTAAACAGATGTTGTGAAGTTGATTAAACAGTCCTTACTGGAGTGCTTGTTGTAGACTGTGTTTCGGATGAGACGTGTTAGTTGCATAGCCATTAAAGGAGGTTGCAATTAACCCCAGAATTTATTGGCTGGTTGTGCTTTGCACCGGTCCTGTGGTGGAGGGGTTACGGGGGATTTTCTTAATCCCGCATACCGCTTTCGAAACACAGCGGCGGGCGATTTGACAGCAGACCATCTTGCGTTGGTTTTTAAGACATGGTATGATTGCCGGTCGTTCAGAAAGTAATGGCAAACTACTAAACGTAAGCTCGCCAAGAAATCACAAATCGTCAAACATGCTGGGGTTAACTGCAACGTCCTGTAAAGGATAGGCAACTAACTTTTTGTATGCTTTGCTAGGCAATTTTGTTCAGTGTTTTGCTATTGCTTTCTGCAGGGTCCACGTCTCCTACCATAGACATCAAAGCAAAGCGATCTGCTTCCAAATCGCCAGCGGTTGATTTCAAACCCTCAAATCTGTATGTCAGGTAGTTATGAAACCGCGTCTATTATCCCCTAAGCCACAGACGCTGCTTCGGTTTAGATGGTGTAAATATCAACGAACCTGTCAGTCAATCAGTCAGTCTGTCTCTGACAAGTGTTCTTAACATCCACATGCCATAGTCTTACACAACTACAACAATACAGCTGTCAGATACATAACATCACAATCACAAGAATACATATGAAAGACACATAAAAGCACAACTAGAGGAATAGAACCGAAACACATATAAAGTCACAACTACAAGAATACTACTGACAGAGACATAAAGTGACACATACTATAGTAGTACCAGTAACTGACATAAGAAGTCACACATACTATAACACAAGTGACAGACAACTAAAGTCACATATACTGTAATATATTCCGTAGACATATAAAACCCCACATGCTGTAGTACAATTTCATTCATTCATTCAGTAGCATGTCCTTTGCAGAACCTCGCTCCCATAACAACCTTCCGGAAAACCTCTCGATCATGAGCAAGATGTCCCGCGTCTGATACACCCATCTGGAGATCATCCGCCACATCCTGCACCCATCTTCTCTTTGGCCTTCTTCTTCCTCTCTTCCCAGGCATATACCCTTCCATTATTGTTCTCTCCAAACTTTCATGACGTTTCAAGTGACCAAAATACTTCAATTTTCTTTGTTTTATCGTCTTTAATAGCCAACCCTCCTCAATATTCAACTCTTGAAGTCTGGATGCATTTGTTCTTTTCTTTATATTCTTAGAACTCGTCTATAACATTTATATTCAAAGGCATGTATGCGCTGTTCAGCTTGTTTAGTAAGTGTCCATGTCTCATAGGCGTATGTTGCAATGGGAAAGATGCATGCTCTTAAAACCCTAATTTTTGTAGTTCTGTCTGTCCCACTCCATAATTTATTCAGCTGTTTTAGTCTTTGAAGAGCAATGGATAGTCGCCGTTTAATTGCTTTCATTGTGTCACCGTTATTGGTAATCAATGACCCAAGATCTTCAAAATTTTCTACCACCTCCAATTTCCCCCCATTAATGTATATTTCTTTCTCCATAGTAGTTTTATCTGTATGCATTATCTTTGTTTTTGCTATGTTAAGATATAAGTTGTGATTTTCACTATTCAATTGGGTTGAGGCTATTAGGTTTTCTATGCCATTCTGTGTTGTGGATAGTAATAATACTGTATCATCAGCATATCGAATCTCTGGTATGTCATGACCACCGATATTTATGGCATCATATAGCTCCCTGTTTATATCATCTCTTACATTTCTCATTATATTTTCGGCGTACAGGTTAAACAAATAGGGTGACAGCACGCAGCCCTGACGGACTCCCTGCTTGATGTCAAACCAATCTGATATCTCGCCATCTATTCTAACTTCTGCTTGTTGGTCTAGATAGAGCATTTTTATGAGTTGTACTACATGTGATGGAAAGCCCATATTCCTCATGATTTCCCAAAGTTTCTGATGTTGTACACAATCAAATGCCTTTGAATAATCCACAAAATATGAGAATAGGTTTACATTAAATTCTCTGCACTTCTCTATTATTAAACGCATGTTGAATATGTGATCTCTAGTTCCTCTTCCTTGTCTAAATCCTGCTTGAACCACGTTAATCTCTTCTTCCATTTTCTTACGAAGTCTTCGCATTATGACTTTTAGTAGAATTTTACTTGCATGACTGATCAGAGCAACAGTTCTATAGTTGGTGCATAATTTCAGGTTGCCCTTTTTTAGTATTGGAATGAAGATAGTTCTCTTCCAATCTTTTGGCCATATACCATATTTCCAAATCTTTGTACATAATGCATGATATATGTGTATGCTTTCTTCTCCTCCCGCTTTAATTAGTTCAGCTGGTATCTCATCATATCCAGGTAATTTACCATTCTTCAGGTTCTTTATAGCCCAAGCAATTTAATCTAATGAGGGTTCTTCTTCTTCTTCTTCTTCGTTCATCCGGAGTTTTTTTTCGGACGTGATTGCGTTGTGCCTGTTTACAGCAGAGCTGCGTTCTTGCGCCGTTAGGCCGACACATCCGACTTCTGCGGGCATTTGTTGACCGGGTTAACCTTCCCGGGGTAATGAGGGTTCAGGTTCTGTCTCTGCTGTCATTGGCTCATGTATCTCATTCATATCCTCACTGTCACTCATATCATACATTCCACTGCAGTACTCCTGCCATCTTTCTAGAATTTGTCTAGATTCTGTTAAGGTATTTCCCATCTTGTCACAGATAACATTCAATTGAGGTTGAACATTTCTTGTCAATAACTTCATTTCTTTTAACATTTCGTAATATCTTCCAATCTTATGATATTGCTCTATTCTGGTACAGCAATCTTGTATATATTGATTTTTATCCTTTCTTGTGTTCTTTCTTATTTCTCGAGTTAAAGGTTTATACTTCATCCTGCTGTTGTCGGATTCATCTCCTTTCTGTTTCAGCTCCCTTCGTTGTTTTATTAATTCTAACGTGTCTGATGTAATCCACGGCTTAAGTAGCTTTTTCTTGGTCGGAATTTAATCTTTGGCTGTAGTTATCAAGATATCTCTAGCTTGTACTGCCAGTTCATCAGGTGTCATTTCTTCTTGTACAGACATCAAGACCCCAAAGCGATTCCTAACTTCTATGTTGTATGCATCTGGTACTTTTGTTAGATCAAAACGAAGTGGCCTTGGTCCTCAGGTAAGATTTTTGAGTTTTAATTTCAGATCTGCTTCTAATAACTGATGATCTGTATCACAGTCTGCACTTCGTAGGGTTTTTGCAGACGTTATGTGTGATCTCCATCTTCTTTGTATTAAAATATAATCTATCTGATTTTTGGTAAAACTGTCTGGAGACTTCCATGTGAAGAGTCTTCTTGGATGTTGTTTAAAAAGCGTGTTGGCTATCGTTAACTCATTTTCTGTGCAAAATTCAATTAATTTGTCCCCTGCATCATTTCTATTTCCTAATCCAAATTTTCCTAAAACGTGTCTCTCATTTTCAGCTCTTCCTGCACCTACTTTTGCATTAAAATCTCCCATTATTATTGCTATATCATTATGACCAATCTTATTTAATGTGTCTTGTAGTGTGTTGTAAAAATCTTCAATGTCGTCCTCCTCTGATGTTGAAGTAGGTGCATATATCTGTATGAGAGTTGTGTTTTTTGGACGGCCTTTAAGTCTAATAGTGAGGATTCTATCACTAACTGGATTATATCCCATTAAAGCTTTTGCAGTTGTCTTATCTAAACAAAATGCCACTTCACTCTGGCCTCCGACATCTCTACCAGAATAAATGAAAATACTTCCATTTTCAGTTGTAAAATGTCCCTTGCCGCTCCAGCGATGTTCACTAATTCCTAAAATTTGAATGTTTAACCTCTCAATCTCATCACACACTACTTTAAGCTTTCCCTCATACAGACTTCTCACATTCCACGTTCCTATTCTCACTCTTTTGTTTCTTAGTCTGACACAGGGGATTTCCTTGGTAACACAGTCAGGATTAACTCCGTCATCACGATTACTAGTACTGGTCCCTGTGTTACACTCTTCCCCAGTGTTATCTGATCTGCCTGGCCTGGGGGACCTGGCCACCAGATCTCTTTCTTATTATGTTTTCTTTCATGGTTGTTATGGTTTCTTGGCAAGTTTTGCAGAAGGTAGTTTGCCATTGCTTTCCTTCTGGGCAGTGACTGTACTAGTCGGTGGCCATAGCCATTGTCTCTACTGATGAGATCATCTGCCTATCGCCGCAGAGTGCAAGACCATAATCAACAACAATCTGTCGGCTGCTCTCACACTCCATCCACCACCTGCTTCCATGGCTTCACGTAACCCTGATCGGGGAGCTAAACGGGTACTCCACCTTGCCCAAGGGTGTCCCGCAGACTAACGGAGGAAAGGAGGCGTCGTACATCTCCTTTGATAGGGGATACCCCTACCCCGCTAACCGGATAATACAATTTACAGACATAAAATGTCACATCTATAAGATTACAACTGTCAGACATATAATGTCACATATGTACACTGACAAGAATATAATGTCGCATATACAGTAATACAGTTGACAAACATATAAAGTCACATATACAAGAATACTGCTCGTAGAAAAACTAAGAAGACAACAACAGAAATGAGATTCCTGAGAAGAATACTCAACGTATCAAGAAGAGATAAGATCAGAAATGAATAAATCAGGACTAAAGTGGTTGTTAAAGCAGCACTAGATTTTATTAGAAAGCAGCAAATCAAATGGTTTGGCCATGCAAGTAGGTTACCAGTCAACAGCATACCACAACAAGCAATTATGTACAGACCAGATGAAAACAGAGGAAGAGGCCAACCACGTAAACGTTGGACGGAGGGAATAGCAGAGTCCATGGGAATATCGATATATGAAGCCCATAATCGGGCACTCTCACGATGTTTATACGTCACCTCGACACCGCAAGGTACAAGAGGAACATGATGAGATCAGATGAGATACAAGAATACAATTGCAGACATATAAAGTCACACATACAATTATACAATTGACAAGCATATAATGTCACACATATAAGAACACAGTTGATAAACAATAAAAAGTCACGCAGACAAGAATACAATTGACAGACATATAAAGTCACACATCATTCATTGGCACCTTGCCGTCTTGACAGACGAGTTTGTTACATTGTGCTTCAAAAAGGCATAATAACTATAACCCATGGCAGTAGCGAATTTGACTGATAAGGCCAATTCGCGCTGTAAATGTTCGTCCACAGTGGATGCATGTGAACACATGGTCATTTCCATCACCATGCAGCACCTTACGTCTCGCACGCTCGGTGCATAGCACAACAAATTTAGTTGCATGTCCTTCACAGGACGTAGTAGTCAACCCCATAATTTTACCTGTTCGTGATTCCTGGGGAAATTTTACGTTCAGTAATTTGTCATTGCTTTCTGAACGACCGGCATCTATACCTTTTTCGAAAAAACCAGCACCGCTTTGTTTCGAACCAGGGTATACGGGCCCACAAACCGTGTTCGCAAGCCCTTTACAAAGCATGTGCTAAAATATAGAGACCATGTGTTGCCCATGTAGCATAATCCCTCTCTCGGCCTGCCTAGTTTACACCAGAGGAAAGGTAACACCTATACATCTGGAACAAGAGAAGCTGCAGAAGCTGCCGGATCAGCAAAGCAATGCTCTGACTGTCCACCTGTCGGAGCTTCGATCCTAGACCAGCTGTCAACCAAGGCATAGGGCATGGTCTGCCCTGCCATGATATTTTGTCTTTAGGTTGCATTTCCTCGCACCAGGCTAAGGCTTGTACCCTCCCAAGTGCGCTCTTCCGCCCGAAGCCGTATGCACAATGTGGGGTGTCGGGTTTGGTAAGCACCGCCCAACGTTCGGCGCTGACAGAAAGCAGGTAGTACCGTCTACTGCCATACGGCAACTGAGTCATATCTGACTAAGACCTGACACACACATATAAGGATACAACTGACATATACAACCACATATTCAAGAATACAACTGACATATAAAGTCACACACACAAGAATACAATTGACATATAAATTAATAAATACAAGATAAGTCTGAGGTCACTGAACTTTATTGCATTAAGAAAAGAGACATTGCTTTTGTGTGTGTGTGTGTGTGTGTGTGTGTGTGTGTGTGTGTGTGTGTGTGTCTGTGTGTGGATAAAGAGATAGATAGACAGACAGATAGATAATATGATAAGGTTGATAGATAGATAGATAGATAGATAGGTAGATAGATAGATAGATAGATAGATAGATAGATAGATAGATAGATAGATAGACAGACAGACAGACAGACAGACAGACAGATAGATAGATAGATAGATAGATAGATAGATAGATAGATAGATAGATAGAATAGACAGTAATTAGGTAGGTAGGTTGGTAGGTATTAGGTAGGTAGATAGATGGATGCACAGACAGACAGACAGACAGACAGACAGACAGACAGACAGACAGACAGACAGGCATATATGTTTTCCTATATCAATTGATATTCCGCAACTGATACCTCAAGCAGTCTTGTTACACCCCCTCATTTGTACATTCTCCATACATGTAGATGTGGTGTTCCATACGTCGATTATGTCCGTTGTTTAATCACCTGATGGCAACTAACGAACAGATGCTGTTGTAACATCGGATTTGCATTGACATAGTTTGCAACCTTGTTCATCTACTTGGAATTCCCGAGGACACTCCAGGAGGCACTCTACCTTAGGACAATCAGAAGTCTTACATTTGCATATAGGGCATCCAGCAGAATTAGTTTGGAGTCCAAAGGTACACCTAAGTTCTTTGCATATCGGTGCTGGGCATATACAACTGCATTTCAAGCAACCTTGTTCGTCCGTAAAGTACTCGGTTTTTTTACACCTGGACAATCTTCTGGCCTTGGGCAGCCAATTTCTGGACATTTAGGTGGGTTACATTCACACGTACGGCATCCGTTAGAATCTTTGCGAATGCCATGTGGGCAACAGATCTTAGGGCATGGAAGGATTGGACAATGAATAGTGTTTTTTTGGCAGATTGTACATCCGTGTTCATCAGTAGTTAAACTTGTGCCATCAGGACATGAGTCTGGGGTCAATATCACGTCCGAACACTCTATCCCTAGATTGCAGTTACACGTTCGGCAGTTATCTTTAATTTCAAATCCGTAGGGACACATTTTTTCTACACACTCCAGCTTGGGACAGTCGGTAGGAGCCGGCAAACAGGAACAAGATGTGCAACCTTCGCTGTCGGTGACCCACGTCGTTCCATGAGGACATTTGCATGCGATCTGCAGACATGGCGCCACTGTCGCTGCAATGAATAAGAGCATTTAAAGATTAACCCTTAAACTCCCCGAAGATAGCAGATATGTAAAGTAAAGAACCGTTTTCCACGTTCTGAGATTATATGCTCCTGGTCTCATATTCTTTATAGACCTATCGGCCTTAGGTGGTTGGCATGGTCAATGGCGCACCGGTCGTCTGCACTTGTCATAACAATTTCTGGAACCCACTGACTGCTTAGCCGGTTCTGTGGTGCAGGAGTTAATGGTTCAATTCGTATTCCCACAACCGCGTTCGAAACACAGCTGCAGGCGATTTGGCTGCAGACCGCCTAGCGTTGCTTTTCGTACACTGATATGAGTGCCGGTCGTCAAGACCGCAATGGCGAAGTACTGAATGCAAACTTGCCAAGAAATTACAAACAGCCAAAACATTAACAAAAAACCGCTTCGGTTGACTGCGACGTCCTGTAAAGAATAAGCAACACAAAAACTGTATACTTGTTCCAACGGCCTGTCGGGGTCAACTGAAAAAAAAACAATCTTCGCGATGAAAAGAATTCCAATACACGACCACAGGGTCGCAAGGCAAGCGTACTAGTTACTGTGCCACCGCGGCTGCACGGGGAATTCACCGTTGGGGAGGGGAGGGAATGAGATATTTCGAAGCGCTCAAGTGGGAACTCAAGTGCGGAGAGTGACGATTTTCAAGCCAGCAGAGGCTGGTGTGAAAAATTTAAAAAAAAAAGAAAAGAAAAAAAGAAGTGGCATTCACAGTGTAATTAGGCACGGAGTGGCTGCTAGTTCTAACAAGAAAGAAGCAGAAGCGTTCAAGGTGGAATTTGATAAGATCATCAAAGAGGAAGACTACGTTCCACAACAAGTCTTTAATTGCGATGAGACGGGCCTCTTCTGGAAGAAAATGCCAAAGACTACCTTTATCACCCAGGAGAAGAAAGCACTGCCGGGGCACAAATCAATGAAGGACAGGAAACTCTGCTGTTCTGTGCCAATGTAGTGGGTGATATTGTGTCCGTGGGTATAAATATGGGCCTGGAAGTCGATGGCAACGACTTGGAGGAGCTGATTGAGGACCACAGTGGAGAGCTCACTACAGACGAACTTGTGGATCTTCAGAATGAACAGCTAAAGACATTAAAGGAGGAGCAGTCGTCCGATGATGAGGAGCCAGTGACCAATTCAACTGCCAGGATTAAAGACATTTGCAGCAAGTGGGCAGACGTCGAAGACTTCCTTGTGAACCATCATCCAAACAAACTTGTTGCTAACAGGACAGTAAACCCGACGAATGATAACGCGATGACCACTTCAGAAAGATTATCCAGCAAAGGAAGGGAATAATTTCCCTTGATAGTTTCTTGGTGCAGAAAGATTCCCAGTCGGCTGCAGCGAAAAGAAACTCCTGAAACTAATGATTCAGAATAGAAAAGAAAGTGACAAATTTCCCATAATCGATTTCTTAGTAATAAAGATAGACTAAATCTTTTTTTTTTTAAATTTTGCATTTAATTTATTTGGTTGTTTTCTCTTTCTTTATTTAATACATGAAGTACATGTATTCTTTGCTTTTTGTCAGGTAACGACCGGCTGTTAATAAAAAAGAGCGATTCTTTCACCTTGAAACGGATTGTCTCTATTTCATTGATTTCAATGCTAACGCGTTAGGAACGTTTCGGGTTACGAACCGAGTTCTGGAACGAATTAAGTTCGTAACCCGAGGTACCACAGTGTGTGTATATATATATATATATATAGATATATATATGATATCTATATATATATATATATATATATATATAATATATATATATATATATATATAATATAAATCGTTGTATGTATGTATGTATGTATGTATGTATGTATGTATGTATGTATGTATGTATGTATGTATGTATGTATGTATGTATGTATGTATGTATGTATGTATGTATGTATGTATGATGTATGTATGTATGTATGTATGTATGTATGTATGTATGGATGTATGTGGATCCGTACTTTATGCATTCGCGAACGGTCCATCCGATTGAGATGAAATTTTCTACACGTTTTCCATTCATTCCTGTGCAACCAACTGTCATATTTTATCTATCAGCTATCAGTTATTACCTTCCTAAAATTTAATTTGTAATTACATGACTGAACATAAGAAAATATAAAAAAATATTTAAAAAAGGGACATAACTTTTAGTAGCATTGTTATATCTTAAGTTACGTCCCCTAGCTATAGATATCTATATGAATTAAATGAGATGCTCCCCACCAGGGACTGGGTGCAGCCGGGCCAGGTCAGACAGACAGATAGACAGACAGACTGACAGACAGACAGATAGTAGGGAACGGGAGCTTATATGACTACAAGTTTACTTTAGATAGATCTCTTCCAATCATATTTCTATCTATTCTTCTATTCTATCTATATTTTTAACGGGAACGGGCCGAACGATACATACATATAACATGACAGACAGACAGGCAGGCAGGCAGGCAGACAGACAGACAGACAGATAGATAGATAGATAGATAGATAGATAGATAGATAGATGATAGATAGATAGATAGATAGATCGGGAACGGGAGCTTATATGACTACTTATATGAATTAAATGAGATGCTCCCCACCAGTGCCTGGGCGAAGTCGGGCCGGGTCGGCAGACACACAGAACAGACAGACAGATAGTCGGGAACGGGAGCTTATATGACTACTTATATGAATTAAATGAGATGCTCCCCACCAGGAGCTGGGCGAAGCCGGGCCGGGTTAGACAGACAGACAGACAGACAGACAGACAGATAGATAAATAGATAGATAGATAGATAGATCGATAGATAGATACACAGATAGATACATAGATAGATACATAGATAGATAGATCCCCGCCAGAGCCTGGGCGAAGCCGGGCCAGGGCAGCTAGTATATATATATACTATATATATATATATATATATATATATATATATATATATATATATATATATATATATATATATATATGCCGGTTTCCCTAGTCCAGGGGTTACACGACTGTCTCCGCAATCCGTATACTCTCGTGAGTAACGTGACGTTGCGCGAGAATCGGTAGCGGTTCTCTCCGCGTCGGTAACTTACGGGGTATGTGAGTCCGGTCGCTCAGAAAGCAATGGCAAACTACTGAGCGTAATCTTGCCAAGAAATCAACAATCAGCTATTGGTGACTCAGCCATGTGCACATGTGGTTCGGCGTCTCAGACAGCAGAGCACATACTCCAGGACTGCCCAAACTACAACATATTCAGGCGAACCTTCAGGCCTAGAGAGACAACAGTGGAAGATATAAACTCTATGGACCGCTGAGTGAACTAAAAAAGACTGTTAGATTCATACAAGAGACAACACTGCAGTTATAGACATATTTCAAGCAAACGGAAGAAGAAGAAGAAGAGAAGAAGAAGAAGAAGAAGAAGAAGAAGAAGAAGAAGAAGAAGAAGAAGAAGAAGAAGAAGAAGAAGAAGAAGAACAACAACAACAACAACAACAACAACAACAACAACAACAACAATCAGCTGAAAGATGCTGATGTTGACAGCGATGTCCATCCTGTAAAGGATATATATATATGAAACTAGTACGATATGGCTAAAACCCGTAAGGCGTGTGAAAGTGATCGTAACATTTTATTTCACAAGATCGGTTAATTTCTACTGACTTTTTTTGTGTGTCTTGGACATACGAGTTGTAAATGGCAACCATACTACCACTTGTAATGTCATTATAATGGATCTCAATATAGTTTAGAATATGAAGAAAGTTTTAAACGTGAACAATACATTACACCTAAGAGACACAATCCTGCACTAGTTTAAAAAGAGCAAGATAAATTAAAAAAAAAAAACAAATCAAATAAATTAAAAAAAAAAAAAACGTTAACACAATAAAGTAAAGTAATTTATGTATCTATATACATAAATTACCTTACTTTATTGTGTTGATGTTTTTTTAATTGATTTGAATTTTTTTTCTTTCTCCATTTTCTCCCAAGGGCGGGGTCTCCCTCTATTTCGCTTGCCCTGTGGATTTCAGTTCCAATTCCAATTCCAATTTCTGGTACGAGTACCCCCTTTCAGCCTGCGAATTTTCGACTTAGATATGTAGAGGTGTTTATGGTGTAGCTTGTAGTTTGTCTTTCGTACTTTGGGCTGCTTGTTGTCAGCTTCCCGGCTTCTGGTGGGTTGATTGCGTTCGGTACTTCTTGATGAGGTTTTTCATGTCTGGACAGAGTCGCGCACTTGTTGAGGCTAGAGTAATTGGGTACCAACCCGTCATATGGTGCTGTTTCCTTCAGGGAGTTTGACCAGTTGTCGTCTATCCTGGTGTTCCTCCTATTTCCCCGTCGTGAGTTGCCTTCGAATCTTCTCGGCGTTCGCCAGTCGGATCTTGGTGGTGAGCGATATCGTTCTTCCTCTGTTGCTTCTTCTTCTGTTTGTGCCCTTGTATCGCCTGGTTCGGGTGTGGCTGTCTGGATCTTGAGCAGTTCAAGTATCTTATCAAGAATGATTTCTGTGTTTTATTTCGCATCGTGTACGTTAGATAGCTGTTCATCCGTCTCCGCCTTTATGGCAGCCATTCGAGCGACATCCTGTTCTATCTTCTGCTGCACTTGCTTCATTTCGTCGAGGATGCGCTGAACGGCCGTTATCTGTTTTTCTTGCTTCTTGTGTTTTTCCTCCTCACTGCTTGATAGCCTTTCTTCTGTCTCAGCCTGTGTAGCAGCCATTTGAGCGAATTCCTGCTCAATCCTGCTGGACTTTCTTCGTTTCGTCCAGGATACGCTGAGCGGCTGTTATCTGTGTTTCTTGCGTCTTGACTTTCTTGCGTCTTGACTTTTCCTTCCTCCATGGTTTTGAACTGTGTTCCCAGGTCCTTCAGTTGGCCTTCCAGTTGCGCTTTGTCATTCTTGTAAGTCGGTTGGTCGCCTCGTACTGCCTCCTGGCTTCCTTATATGGTAGGATAGACTTGATGGCGATTTTCATGGCTTCTTTGCTGTCTTGATGGCAAGGGGCAGCCGAGGTACCTGGCGCCGTGGTTGCCGAGGCAGTTGGTACATTTTTGGTTATTGTTAGGCCTCCTGAAGTCCTTGTCGATCTTTGCATGCTGGCACTGGCTGTTTGGATGAGATCCAGAGCAGTATCTGCAAACCTCACCTCACTCTTGCAGGTGTCACGGGTGTGCCAAAAACTTCTGACACTTAGAGCACTGCAGCACTCTCGGTATGTAGTGCTCTGGAACTTGGTCTCTCTTGTCCCATCTGATGTATTGAGGGATCACTCGGTCCTCCGATGTTACTATGACGACTGTGGAGGGGATGTTGTTCTTTCCGATGATCCTCTCGGCACTGGTGATCTTGAGTTTCTTGTTCTCCCTTGTCAACATCTCCCTGATCTGGTCGTTGGTGAGATGGGTCTTGCCTCGTTAATGACCCATCGTTTCATCATGGTGTGTCGGGCGGCTTCCAATACTATGTCGTGGTGAAGCTGTATGGTGGCTTTCTCCTCTTGTGTTATCTTCTAGATAAGTGCTTCTGGATAAATGCAGTGGATTTCAGGCAACGGACTCGCCATTTATACTACTCCATCCATCCATCATGTACCATGCCGATAAGCGTGGGCGGTCATGTTTTGCCATCTCATTCAATCACCAGATTCGCGGATCATCTCCGTGTTCCTGTCTCAACCATGCCACGTGGCCAAGGCATCCAGGTATTTACTTCTCGGTCTTCCCTTCGATCTCATAGTTGTCACCAAGTAATTTCTTATACTACTCTTACTTGAATTTTCAGTTAGAAAACCCTCCAGTTAAATTTGTAGCTTACATTGGAAAACCTGAAAACATCGTAATTTTTATGAGATTTGACTATGTAGAGATTAAATCGTATTACCACACTCACTGAAACGCGATGGATGATGCTAACTGTATGGATATATGTCTAATTTTATAAGTTATTCCAACTTTCATGTAATTTTTATGAGATTTGACTATGTAGAGATTAAATTTACCGGCATAACTGCATTGCAGACACAAAGCTCCACCGAGAAGATAAAACACACACGTCGCGAAAGACATCTTGCCGGGAATTTAGACACTTGATTTAACTGTGCAGAGATGTGAACGTGGTATGGTATCCTTTATAAAGTCTGATTATTTATAACGCTACAAACCCGGAGTTTAAGGCTCAGAATGTCATGCATCAGTCGCATTTATAATTGACAATGCGCCTTTACAAAAGTTTTTTGATCTAAGTTAATCACAGTTCAAGCTGTCGACATGAACGTGCCACGACGTTTGATGATCCCAGGCGTATGTTGAAAAATTAATTTTGCTTTAATTATTGTTGCAAGGGTGGAGAATACAAATCTTTCAAGCGGTGCTGATTGGATGGCTTTGTAAGGTAACTTCATTATCTGGAGAGTTATTATTCTTCAAAATTTGTTGAGGTTGTGGGCGAGGGAAAGTAATAGGAAAAACTAGTGCTCAATTACATATACCGTTTTATTATACCACGCGTCATTATAATTTTATTATTGTAGGTCAGCATGACCGAATGGATAAGAACGCTTGTTCGTAAACATCCGGTGTGCTGAAGCCGAGGTAAGGGGTTCAACCCCTTCAACGGACAGTTGGACTAAAATGTTGACCTATCGTCCTTGACTTAGGGACGTAAATTACAAGTGCCTCTGAAGTCGGAGTGGGTTCGCCTGATGGCGAGGGACACTGTTAATAGATAGGGAGACTGGGTGGTCTCGGGGTATGGTTTCCGCTTCGAGTGCTGGAGGTCCCGGGTTCAATCCCCGGTGAGGGCGGGGTTTGTTCACGTGGACTTCTAGTAATAAAATTTCCCCTGGTCTCTGGGTAGTGAGATTGGACGCCTGTGTGTATTGTTGCGCACGTAAAAAATCCCTTGGCAGTTGGAAATAAAAAAAAGAGTAGCCTAACGGCACTGCCCGGGCAATATTTCGAGTTAAAAATCTACCCAAAGTAGTTCAGGATCCTCGCCGGTGCTACGGAGTTCGTGCACTGAGCTGAGATTCTCCGGACTCAGGATTTATTTAGGAGTAGAAAGGAGCACTTATGGGTAACTAAACTGTTAATAGGTAAAGCTAATTAATCCACACGCAACATTCAGTCCAGCACGACTAGAAGTACAGTGTATGGACTACGCTTGAGTTCAAAGCGAGCGAGCGCAAACAAATTATAATTTAAAAAAAGTCTCAAAAGTCAAGACTATCGTCTTCATCACACTGGGTATTATCCCATATGGCTCGGTCTCTCTTCCGCAGGGCGGCCGGCCGAAAGGGTCACACAAAGCACAAACTCCGTTGCTCCAGCGACAACCCCCAGTAGTTTCGAGAAAACTACACTGGTAATCTGAACGACGTAGGTCGGAACCGAACCCACAACCTTCGGAATACGAAGCAAGCGCGTAACCACTTCGCCACGGAGACTCCCTGTCATTATTAATTAAGAAATGCAAAATGCAGGAACGCTTAATGTGCGAGTAAAAAAAAATAAATCAAAAACTCAGTTCGCCATTATAGCCGTCATGTATAGTAGACAAGAATCCTTTTCCACACCTTCAGACATATTCCGTATTTGGTGCTAACTCCACATTTTCATACATATATAAAGCGGTATAGTAAGGGTTGTGTGGTAAACATAACGCAGACAGCTTTACTCCCCAATCCGTTTCTCTGCACCCGTTTTACCCTGGGTGGCTCAGGAAGTCCAGGTCTCTCATCTCATCTCATCTCATCATGTTCCTCTTGTACCTTGCGGTGACGAGGTGAAGTACAAACAGCGGGAGAGTGCCCGCTTATGTATCTTGTATCGATAATCCAATGGACTGTGTGGACTGTGCCTGGCCCTGCAGCTAGCAGGGTTAGGATCGGATAGCCTCTCCCAGAAGGGGTGAAAAGTGAAAATTAGTAGCCTGTCGATGACCTGCAGACTACACAAGTCAACCCCACCTCCACGCGGTGTAGACTGGGAAACCATGACCGTGAGGTCATGCGCTAACGGGGCTATGGATCGCCATAGGGGATGGACTTCCTATGGTCAGATTTGTGTCCTAAGCCTACGACTGGCCTAACAAGCCGGCAGTGGATCTTCATACTGCTCGTAGAAAAACTAAGAAGTATAAACTAAGTCCAGGTCAATCTCAAGAAATAATTTCACCTGACACATACAACCTTAATAACAAAGTCACATACAGAGAGAGAACCATCATCATCATTATCTTAGGAGGTTAGCTTGGCCTAATGGATAAGAATGCTCGTTCTGACACAACCGGTATGCTGATGCTGAGGTACACGGTTCAAACTCTAGACTATAAGTTGGACTAAAATGTTGACTTCTCGTCTTTGACGCGCTTTGAACTCAGGCGTAGTCCATAGGCGCTACTTCTAGTAGCGTTTAACTGAGTTTTGCGTGTGGATTAGCTTTCCTATTACCAGTGTCCGTCACTATCAGGCGAATCCACTCCGACTTCTTAGGTACTTGTAATTTACGTCCCAGGTCAAGATCAAGAGGTCACATTTTAGTCAAACTGTCCGGTGTAGGAGTTGAACCCCCTTCCTCAGCATCAGCACACCGGATGTTTAAGAACGAGTGTTCTTATCCATTCGGTTACGCCGATCTACTAAAGTAGGTTTGAGTAGAAGGATACTGCTTACGATGGCTACAGTTCAACAAAATCGGATGCAACAATGTTACTACAAACGTCATTGATTTGCATCTATCGATGACCCAAATTGCTAGTAAAATAATGCATTATTATGCTCCAGACTGTATCACCACCTTCATCATAATCTTCCATTAATTACTAACGCAACAGAGTGGCTGGTATTCCCTTTCATGTTCTTTGTCGGGCTTACATCATCTGCAGCCTTCTCAATCATTTGAAATTTTAGTGACGTTAATGCTACACTGCACTCTGGATATGGCGCACCGTTTTTCTTCGAAATTTTCTTTCTTCTTCTGTTGTTGTTGTTGTTTTTTTTTTTTTAGTTTACTCGCTCGCTTTGAACTCGTGTAGTTCTCACCCCTGCTACTACTAGTAGTAGCTACTAGTCAATGAACTGATTTTTTGCGGGTGGGTTAGCTTACGCTATTTCAAGTGTCCCTTGCCATCAGGCGAACCAACTCCGATTTCTGAGCTACTGTACTCTAATTTGCATCCCCATGTCAATAAACAAGACGCCAACATTTTAGTCCAACTGACCGGTGTAGGGGTTAATCCCTTACCCTCGGCATCAGCACACCGGAAGTTTAAGAGTGGGCGCTCTTATCCATTTGGAAATGCGGATCCGGCTTGGATGTACTGTACCCGCTCGTAACCCGTGCTACACAAGCACACATTGTCATCAGACCTCATGTGTCAAACTATCATTATATTCATGAGCGAATGATCATTACAACTGACCAGCACAAATTGTTTATACAGTTGGCAAACAACTTTTCCCCCAGAAATAATATGTAGCAAACAGCTTTTCCCCCAGAAATAATATCGCTTAGACATGATTGGGAACAAGCATCACATAAGTAACTGCATGGTTGAAGCTACAGTGGATGAGGCGCTGAATAGAGCTC
>JACEFZ010027053.1:0-54064 GCA_014155875.1 Cepaea nemoralis | reverse complement strand
ACAGTGAGGATGGCCAGGGCAATACCGTGCGTGAAAGCAAAAGTTCTTGGAACAGAAGTTTAGCAGTTTTTGCTCGATTTTGGCAGTCGCCTGACTCTCTTTGCTGAAAAACCCTTTTTCGACCCTTCGTTATGAAAAATCGACATGATCTCTGAAGGACAGGCTACGATAAACCTCACGCCAAGATATGTCTTGACTGGGTTCTACCAAACTGCTCCCATCCATTTTTACTGCCGACAGGTCTGTTTTCACAATTGGTTTTTTTAGTGAGACCTGTAACGTTCCTTGCGGGTTGAAAAGGGGCATCGGCAACAGCACACCATGAGGAAATTCGTCTAGTTCGTCCTGCATATCATTGGCAACCGCCTGTCTATCCGACCCTGTCGATCACGGGGAAAACTCTCCACTTTGTGTATCCCTAATGGGTCCAAAGATGCGTCTTAAAATTTTGTTCTCAAAGGTTTGTAACAAGGCTTCGTCTCGTTTCGTTGTACTCCAGGTTTCAGAGCCATACAGCACAACTGGTCTGATCAGTGTTTTGTATATTGTGATTTTGGTGTTACGAGATAGCGTCAGAAAATCAGTTTGACGTTTTGGCTTTTTTCCTTCTTCTTCTTCAGCATTTTGTGTTAGAATCAGAGCAGAACTATTATCTTCAAACAAGTGCTATAATGAACTTGTTCCTTCATCCAAAATGGTTAATGATTTCAAAGCTGTACTGAATTTCTCAACAATGAAGAGGAATACTTATTTGAAGAAGAGGTTTTTATGTGATGTAAATATATTTTTAATACATATTTTTACTGGTCAATATTTGGCTTTTTTTCGTGACTTGGCTTTTTTAGTCATGGTGATCTGGCAACCCTGCGTCTACTCCGGATCATTTTGCTCTGTACGGTGACTTGTTCCCGTCCATTACCCTATGTGGACAACAATCACCTTCGGATTGATAGGACTGTGAGGGTAAAACCATATTCAGCTGCATTGGTGGCTGTCTAGCCACAGGTATATCATTCTGAGCCGATGATGTAGAAGATATAAATGGAATCAGCATTGGAGGACAAAACATCAAAACATTGGATATGCAGATGATACAGTATTGATTGCAGACAATGAACAGGATCTGGAACAATTAGTAGATGCGGTTGTTGCACACAGTGAACAACTAGGGTTAGAATTGTATTGTAAAAAGACACCTTGACATTATGGTCGTCACTAGGAAGAACGAAATACCACAATGTAATATACAAGTAAATGGGAATTCTCTTCATCAAGTGAATCGGTTCAATTATTTCGGAACAGTCATATCATCTGATGGGAGATGACTTGAAGAGATTAGAACAAGAATCGCCATGGCGAAAGCAGCCTTTAGCAAGATGAAAACTATACTGACCAATAAAAAGATGTCAGTTGAAACGACAAAAAGAGCGTTGTCGTGCTACACATAGAGCCTGTACTTTTGTATGGAAGTGAACCTTGGACAATGAGCAGTCAAACTGAAAAACATCTGATGGCTGCAAAAATGTGGTTTCTGAGGAGAATGCAAAGAATACCACGGACAGACAGAAAAACCAATGACCAAGTACTACAGGAGACAAATGAAAATCGTAAATTGATTAGAGAAATTAGACGTAGACAGTCAAAACTATTTGGACTTATTATGAGAAGAAATTATAAACATAACTTTATACACAGCCTGGCCTCTGACGCCGAAGCAGCTGTCAGAACTGTAAACAACAGAACTGTATTCCATATCATGAAACAATTATGCAATCACTCACCTACACCAAATATACCCATCAAAGACAAACAAGGTAAATAATTGCTATCCGATGACCTTCAAAAGCAACGGTGGGCAGAACATTTTAAAGAAAAATTAAAAAGACCGCAGCCTGACACTGTTTCAAACCTGGATGGAGAAATTACCATTCCCCCACTAGATGCCTCCTGCGAGTCATTAACCATGGAAGAGATTAAAGCAGCCATTTAAAAAAAAAATTGAAGAACAACAAAGCTGTTGGTGAAGACGACATCTCAGGAGAAATGCTCAAAGCAGCAGATAAGAATACCTTACAACGTTTGTTACCTCTGATAAATGAAATCTGGCAAAGCCAATCCCCACCACAACAGTGGAAGGATGGTGTAATTTTCAAACTGCCTAAAAAAGGCGATATGTCTGATTGCAATAATTGGCATGCTATCACTCTACTGTCAGTACCTGGAAAACTTATTTGTAGCATGTTACTTGAGAGATTGAAAAAGGCTATAGATGAAAGGCTCAGGGAAGAACAAGCAGGCTTCAGACCAAAACGGTCATGCATAGACCACATTTTCACCCTCAGAATAATCATTGAAGACTCCATAGAATTCCAATCGAAATTAATCACCAACTTTGTCGACTTTCAAAAAGCCTTCGACAATATCCACCGTCCTTCACTTTGGAATCTACTTAACATCTATGGTTTCCCTACCAAATATACTAACATCATAAAATCTTTCTACAAAGAGACACGTTGCTGCGTAAGACCAGAAGCAGGCAACTCTGACTGGTTCTCAGTGGAAACAGGAGTGAAACAGGGTTGTGTCTTATCACCGATGATCTTTGGAATAGCTATCGATTGGGTCATGCGCAAATGCACAAACAACACAAATATGGGTATCCATTGGGTTGACAAAATTCTAGGAGACCTGGACTTTGCCGACGATATAGTGCTTTTAAGTTCAACACACCCAGATGCCCAAGAGAAAATAAACCATCTCCAAAATGTTTCAGGACAAATTGGTCTCCAAATTAACACCACAAAAACAAAAACTATCGATCTTACCAACAATTCAGACGACACCAATTTAAACAACTACGTTCTTGAAAAAGTCAACAGCTTCACATACCTAGGAAGAAAAATGACATCTACAGGGGACTCAACACCAGAAATTTCATCTAGAATCGCACTGGCATCTGGTGCCTTCAATAAACTGTCAAACATCTGGAAATCAAAGACATGAAGCAAACACAGGAAACTTAAAATCTTCAACTCTTGTGTGATTCCAGTGCTAACGTATGGATATGAAAGTTGGAAATCAACGGTAGCTTTAGATAAAAAATAAAATTAGATAACTTTGAGAACAAATGTCTTAGAAGACTTCTAAACATCCATTGGACAGACTTCAGAACCAATAAGCAAATAAGACAAGAGACTAAGCAAGATACAGTATCCAATTTTATAAAAAGACGCCGTTGGTACTACATCGACCAAGAACTCATAATGGACAAGACAAGGCTCTCATATGATCACCGGCAGGGAAAAGAAAACGGGGAAGACCAAGAGAGACCCTGCGTAGAACCATCATCAGAGAAGGCTCCTTCAACGGCCAAGTAAACATCCAAGATCTACAACAGGTAGCAACGAACCGCCAAGCATGGAGAGCCATATGGAGACTACTGCCTTCTGCGCCGCCTTGGGCTCAAGAGGAAAGACTAACTAACTAACTAACCAATGAGAAGAAATTAATTGGAGAACTTGGTGACAACTGGCAAGATCGAAGGGAACAGACCAAGAGGAAGACCTAGAAGTAAATACCTGGATGGCTTGGCCACCTGGCATGGTCGAGACAGGAATACTGAGTTGATCCACGACTCTGGTGATCGAGTGAAATGGCGAGTCATTACCGCCCACGCTTTCCGGCATGGCACATGATTGATTGATTGATTGATAGACCCTACTATAACTTCTTGAACAGGGGTAGTGGTAAGGGTGAAATCGAATCGAATCCAGATCTTTTTTTCTCTGTACGGTGAAAATATTTTCAGAAATGTAGAAGATATGACAGGAATCATTATTGGGGGTCGTAACATCAATACCATTGCCATTAGATACGCGGATGATCAATCAATCAATCATGTGCCATGCCGGAAAGCGTAGGCGGTCATGACTCGCCATTTCACTCGATCACCAGAGTCGTGGATCAGCTCAGTGTTCCTGTCTCGTCCATGCCATGTGGCCTATCCTTCTAGGTATTTTCCTCTCGGTCTTCCTCTTGGTCTGTTCCCTTCGATCTTGCCAATTGTCACTAAGTTCTCCAATCCATTTCTTCTCATAACATGTCCAACAAATTTTGATTGTCCGCGTCTAATTTATCTAATCAACTTACGATTTTCGTTTGTCTCCTGTAGTACTTGGTTATTGGTTTTTCTGCCTGTCCATGGTATTCTTTGCATTTTCCTCAGAAACCACATTTCTGCAGCCATCAGATGTTTTTCAGCTTGGTTGCTCATTGTCCAAGTTTCACACCCATATAAAAGAACAGGCTCTATGTATCCCCTCAACACTCTTTTATTGGTCAGAATGTTTTTCATCTTGCTAAAGGCTACTTTCGCCATGACGATTCTTGTTCTAATCTCTTCAAGGCATCCTCCCATCAGATGTTATGACTGTTCCGAGATAATTGTACCGATATACTTGTTGAAGAATATTCCCATTTACTTGTATATTACATTGTGGTACTTCGTTCTTCCTAGTGACGACCATCATCTACATATCTAATGTTACTGATGTTTCGTCCTCCAATGCTGATTCCATTTATATCTTCTACATTTCTGAAAATATTTTCACTGTATAGGGAAAAAAGATCTGGAGACATTACACATCCCTGCCTACCACCTCTCTTAATAGGCTGATATTGTCCCACTTCATTATCAATCCTTATGGCAGCTTGTTGTTTCCAATATATCTTTTTTATAAGTCTAATACCTTTCCCATCAATTTGTAGATCTGCAAGCATATCCACCATACGGGTTCTCAATCTATTCTCTCGCCTATTCCACCTGGTCCCACAGGCGCTAGGCCATCTCTCCCTTGTCCATAGTTAATCTATCACCAAGAAGTGCATTCCTGCTAGCCGATCAGCCTGTTCATTCCGCGCACTCCAGCATGGCCAGGGCAAAAAAAAAAATTCATACAATTCTCATAATCAGTGACCTCTGAAGCGAGGCGAGCCATTCCACACGAAACATTCTTTGAGTCCGTAATGAATACAGTGTGTACTACAGTGGTCTCCTCTAACCAATGCCGCTGCTACTGTTTCCACCTCCAGCATGAGAATGGAGGCGGTGGTCTCATATGCCAGACTCTCCTTTTTGAAGAATCGTCAATTAGCCTTCGCAATGAAACCCCAACCACTACATCTGTTTCTCACCACTGACCCATCGGTGTAGATCACTATGTCATCTTTATGTGTGTTACTCTGGATCAGTTGTTGCACCTCAAACTCTGTGCGGCCCGCCGTCCATTCTTTGCATTCCTGATCCAGTGTTACTATTACATTGTGCCAGTCCGACTTGTCTACCGGCAACCCACTCATTTTCACGACTGATGGTCTCTAGATCACACACCTGACGTATAGATATTTCAGCCTGTGCCATCCTGGTTTTGCCTCGTCTTAGTCTATGACCCTTGACTATATCCATGACTTCATGCAGGGGGTGATCCCTATCAGCAGCAACTCACTGATAGCATGTGGCTGGAAGGACTCTACGCCCGACCGTCATAGTTGGTAGCGCCAGTATATGCCTCATGCATATAATTGGTGTGTCATTTGTATTATGCCGGCTTCGTGGCTTAGAGGTTATGACTTTTCTCCGTAATCTCGTATACTCTCGTGGGTTAACGTGATGACGGGGTTAACGTGATGACGGTAAGAATCAGAGGTGGTTCGAATCGCATCGATAACCTACGGGGTATGTGAGCCGGCCACTCAGAAAGCAATGGCAAACTACTGAGCGTAATCTTGCCAAGAAATCAACATACAGCTGAAAGATGCTGGTGTTGACAGCTATGTCCTGTAAAGGATATGCAAAAAAAAAAAAAAAAAAAACTTGTATTATAGATCAATATAATATATGTTAGAAATTAAAATACGAAAATCTATCGTTCGTTAATAACTAAAACAAATGAATAAATTGTGGCGCGGGACAGATAGATCTACACAAATTTGTTGTTTAAGAGCATGCATCTTTCCCATTGCAAGGATATGGCAGACGATCTCCGGAGTGTATCGGGCACGGGACATTTTGCATATGACCGAGAAATTTTCCGGAAGGTTGTAGTGGGAGCGAGGTTCTGCAAAGGTCATGCCACTGAATGAATGAATAATACATGTTGAAAAACAATATCGATGAAAAATTATACACAAAAAGAATGCTAAACATGTAAATCGTATAAGTAGGTCAACATGGCCCAATGGATAAGAACGTATGTTGTTAAACATCCGGTGTGCTGATGCTAAGGTAAGGGGTTCAACCCCAACACCGGACAGTGGGACTGAAATGTTGACCTGTCGTCCTTGACTTGGGGACGTTAATTACAAGTACCTCTGAAGTCAGAGTGGGTTCGCCTGATGGCGAAGGACACAGTTAATAGGTAAAGCTAATCCACACGCAAAATTCAGCCCATCACTACTAGAAATAGTGTGTATGGACTACGCTTGAGTTCAAAGCGAGCGAGCCAAAAAGAAATGTAAACCGTATAATATATATTCCAGTTATAACAGAATATTGAAAACAAAAATACTTAAATGAGCGTCTTTCGCTATTAAGGAAGAAACTTGTGAATGTTGCTTTGTAGCAGAGTGGGCAGCTACCAAACAGGAAATCTTTAGGTACTGGTCTTGGACAGGCATCAGCGACCCTGATTCTCCAATCCTGTCTGTGGTCTGATATTTTGATGAAGTTTGTATTGCTCATATTATTATTATTATTATTTGTTGTCTATCGGTTTAAGCTTTCTATATATTTCATTCTGTTTCCTCAGTAACTCTTGCCTGTTTTTGGATGGTGGAACGCATGTTAAATACTTTTAATTGAAAAGATTATCAGCAGTAGTTCTAGATTAGGACAAACAAAAACTGCATTTCAGTCATTTACTGCCAATATAGATAGTACCTTGCGGTGTATGGCAGAGGGGTCTTTGAGCCTGAGGAATAAAGGCCGCCTGGCTAGTGCAGTCGCCGCGAACTGTGCAGGTTAGGATTTTCTTTTTGCCCCCGACAGAACAAAAATCCCACACCTTACCGAGGGATCGAACCCGGGTCTCCCGAACGAGAGTCCGCCGTTCTAGCCACTCGGCCAGCCGCTCCTCTAAACTGCATTATAATGTATTATCATATTAATTGTATATCAAATGAAAATCGTTTTGTACAGTAAGTCATTGTCCTTGAAAGTGAGAAAAAGAGTTCATGCATGTTACATAGAACCAGTTTTAACATACGGCTGCGAATCCTGGACAATTAATAAATAGGCGAAAAAAAATCACTGGAAGCCTTGAAGATGTGGTTTTATAGAAGAATGCTGAAAATTAATTGGACAGCAAAAAAATGAGCCATGAGGACGCAAAGACAACTTATCATTAATATCATAAGCAGAAAGAGTAAGAGTCAATCATCGTTTTTGAACTTTTTGGGCCATGTTATGATGAGAATCGGCCTCTGTGGCTAAAGGGCTTGCGAACGCGGTTTGTGAGCCCGTATACCCGGGTTCGAAACACGGCGGTGCTGGTTTTTTTCGAAAAAGGTATAGGGGCCGGTCGTTCAGAAAGCAATGGCAAACTACTGAACGTAACACTTGCCTAGTACATCAACAGCAGCTGAAATGCTGGTGTTGACTGCAACGTCCCGTAAGGGATACGCAACAAATTTTTAATCGGTCTCTGTGGCTGAAGGGCTTGCGAACGAGGTTTGTGAGCCCGTATACCCGGGTTCGAAACACGGCGGTGCTGGTTTTTTCGAAAAAGGTATAGAGGCCGGTCGTTCAGAAAGCAATGGCAAACTACTGAACGTAACACTTGCCTAGTACATCAACAGCAGCTGAAAATGCTGTTGTTGACTGCAACGTCCCGTAAGGGATACGCAACAAAATTTTTTTTTTTTTTTTATGAGAAGACAAAAATGATATGAGAAGACATTTTGTGACTAACCGGACACATGTACGAAAAGAGATATAGAGGAAGTACAGCGTGAGAAAATTCTTGATTGTCTTGTGTCATGACACGGAAGGGAAGTCAACACACGAATTGATCCATGACGTCTGAGATCGTAATTGTGGAGAGGCATGAATGCCCACGCCAGCCGGCAAGGCATTGGTTGGTGATGAGTATATTATTGAAAGTGTAAGACCATTTAGATTAAGTAGGGATACTACCAGGTTTTATGGTCACCGCTGTAGCGCAGTTAGTTGCATACATTTTTACAGGACGTCTAAATCAACACCAGCATCTTTTACTTTACTGTTAGCTGACATTGTGTTTTACTAAGCTAGTTTTAAGTTCAATAGTTTACCATTGTTTTCTGAACGATCGACACTCATATACAGTCCAGCTGCAGAATGTCCACCAAGAGAAGCCGTCTTTAATCTTATGACCTACGACAGCCTTCAAAATCAACGAAATTCGGTCTGCTTCCAAATCTGCTGATTACGAACATCAACTCGGTATATCGGGGGAATTGTGAAACAATGTTCTTTGGCCCGTAGCCACAACGCCGGTATATACAGAAGACTATAAATACTCGGATTAGTGTACTTCTCCAGCTATTAATGGATACGGTTTGATAGTCACACGACGTTAAAAATGGTGCCTAAGTGGGAGGAATATAAACAAATAATTGGCCTCAGTGAAGTGTAGTATCCGAATCAAGATGAGGGGCTGTGTTTTAAGCATTTTGCGCCTGTGGAGAAGATGGATTCGTTTTGTAGTTGTGATAGTTTACATAATTCTGCTTGTAATCGCCGTTCCGCTGTGTATCTGGGAGCTGCAAAAGAAAGGTGCGCCTGACCATGTTCAGGCTTGGTTTGTTGGTGGGTTGTTTGTTCTTATGGCATTACCAATTTCTGTTTGGGGAATTGTTCAGCATATCATTAACTACACGACCCCACATATGCAACGGTATATTATAAGGTAAATATACGCGTATTTTCTTTATTGTCTCTTTTGTGCTTTACTTAAAAAAAAAGTAGGGAGCGGGTGCTGAGGCTGAGTGAGAGGTTACTAACCTAGCGTGACCACCTCCGCTAATTATTAATAGCATGAACCATCAGATTTTTAAATTTGAGTATTTTCTCATGGGACCACCACCAAAAGATAGGCCTTGAGAAACCGAATCTAATGGTACCAAGATGATGCATGTATGTCAATTAGAAGCGAAGATATGCAACTTTGAGTGTCGAGATCATTTACGCAGAAATTGACACAAAAGATCTCTTCTGCACATCTTTTTTTCGTGTCCGAACCAAGGTCATAGCAGAAGTTATCAAAACTAGAGTAGTTTGTTTATTTTTAAACGAACATCCTAGCAACCATACACGAACATCCTAGCAACCATACATCATTGCGATCGGTGTAGCGAAGCCTAACCGCTCATGTCATCTATTTTTACATATGATGTAACATTATCTAATTAGCATATAAAAATGGCCACCAATTAGTTATTATATTAATTAATTACCAAGTGCATTCTTTATATTATGTTTAAACCCTGTCACGTAATATATTGTATTATGCGGAATGATGCTACCCACATAATGGGTTAATTCCTGTTTAGATAGTATGCAACGTTATCTAATTAGCATATAAAAATGGCCGCCAATTAAGTTATTATATTAATTAATTACCAAGTGCATTATTTATATTATGTTTAAACCCTGGCACGTAATATATTGTATTATGCGGAATGATGCCACGCACATAATGGGTTAATTCCTGTTTAGATAGTATGCAACGTTATCTAATTAGCATATAAAAATGGCAGCCAATTAGTTATTATATTAATTAATTACCAAGTGCATTCTTTATATTATGTTTAAACCCTGGCACGTAATATATTGTATTATGCGGAATGATGCTACCCACATAATGGGTTAATTCCTGTTTAGATAGTATGCAACGTTATCTAATTAGCATATAAAAATGGCCGCCAATTAGTTATTATATTAATTAATTACCAAGTGCATTCTTTATATTATGTTTAAACCCTGGCACGTAATATATTGTATTATGCGGAATGATGCTACGCACATAATGGGTTAATTCCTGTTTAGATAGTATGCAACGTTATCTAATTAGCATATAAAAATGGCCACCAATTAGTTATTATATTAATTAATTACCAAGTGCATTCTTTATATTATGTTTAAACCCTGGCACGTAATATATTGTATTATGCGGAATGATGCTACGCACATAATGGGTTAATTCCTATTTAGATAGTATGCAACGTTATCTAATTAACATATAAAAATGGCCGCGAGAAGAAGAAGAAGAAGACTGGCCACGATATGAAAAAGATTTGCAGAAAGAAATACAGAAAGACAGCATGATCGACCACAGTTGTACTCACAGTTTCTTGCTGCACCTCTTATACTCTTGAAGCCAAGCGTAGCAATTGGAGCTCTCTGCATTAAGGCATCCGAGCAGCCGAGCTATGTACCCTTTCAGAATAGGGTATCCTTCTTCGAACACAGACAGATGGGATCTTAGATCATCAGCAGTCCTTGCCATGATTCACTAGTGCGATTCTAAATATGAAAATAAACTTACATAAAAAGTACAATTATTAGTAACATAAATTCATGAGATAATATATCTTTATTTATATGAGACATTTGTATAAAAATGGATGTCTCCTGTGAGCATTTAAACATTTCTAAAAACAAATAACATATAATATATGTAAATAAATATAATAAAAAATTTAATCCGATTGATATGCATGGTGTAGCGCCGCCATTGATGTCGATAAATACCAAAAGGACTGAATATCGTACCTCACAAGTAAGCGATGAAGTCCCTGAAGCTGAAGGGATACGTTCCATTCCAGATGAAAAAGAGAAAGACTATTGTGTGCAGTGACAGAAAAATTCCTGGAGGGCGGAAGCGGGCCCAGTCAATGTACAACAAATGTCAAAAGGGACTTCATGATTGTTTCTTTTCTAAACATAAGTGTTCAAAGTTATTCTAAAGTGGTGTAGGAATTCAGTGAGGAAATGTTAGGTGAGTATCATTTTTTTTTTAATGTATTTTATTACAAAATATTAAATTAAAATATTTTATTTTTCACAAAATGCAAATGAGGTCACCAAATTTGCATAAACATGAACAAAATAACTTCAGTCATACACAGAAATAAACTTTAGTTTATCCTCTTAACATCTTACAACTAATTTATCTATTTTAAAATGAATTTTGTAGGTATGTGCGAGATTGACTCAAACGCCGCCATTGTTTCCCAATGGCAAAAAGTCGGCACAACACATGTCCCCAATCTTTTTCTTTTCTTTTCAAATTCAAAGGATTTAAGAGATAGAACTCTCTGAATATATATATACAATTGAATGCAGAATCAGAAAATGCAAACAAAAACATCTAACAACTAATTTATCTATTTTAAAATGAATTTTGTAGGTATGTGCGAGATTGACTCAAACGCCGCCATTGTTTCCCAATGGCAAAAAGTCGGCACAACACATGTCCCCAATCTTTTTCTTTTCTTTTCAAATTCAAAGGATTTAAGAGATAGAACTCTCTGAATATATATATACAATTGAATTCAGAATCCAAAAATGCAAACAAAAACATCTAACAACTAATTTATCTATTTTAAAATGAATTTTGTAGGTATGTGTGAGATTGAGTCAAACGCCGCCATTGTTTCCCAATGGCAAAAGTCGGCACAACACATGTCCCCAATCTTTTTCTTTTCTTTTCAAATTCAAAGGATTTAAGAGATAGAACTCTCTGAATATATATATACAATTGAATTCAGAATCCAAAAATGCAAACAAAAACATCTAACAACTAATTTATCGATTTTAAAATGAATTTTGTAGGTATGTGCGAGATTGACTCAAACGCCGCCATTGTTTCCCAATGGCAAAAAGTCGGCACAACACATGTCCACAGTTTTATTATTCTTTTCACATTCAAAGCTATATAAGAGATGAAACTCTACAAATATATGTAAAATTGCATGCAGAATCCAAAAATCTATATAAAAACATTAAACTATTAATGAATCAAGCTTAAAATAGACAATTACTAACTTATATCACAAGAAATTCAATTTTTCAAAGACTGAAGGAAAAGTTACCCACACTCTGCGATTTCAAAATGGCAGACTGACCTTTGGTCATGAAGCCAAGATGGCGCCCGTGGTTGTTATGCGTTATTTGAAGGTATCCAATCAGAAACAACAGAACCACCTATAATCGACAATGACTCGTTGACACGGCGAAACCCTTCTGCGCAAACGCGAAAAAAATGGCTTCCGGTTAAAGTATGCTTCAGTACTGATGGATCACGCTATTATTAATATTATTAATAATAATAATATCATCATACGCCCCTCTGATCTCTTTGGAAGTGAGATTGGACACCTGGTTTTTTTTTCAGATACAGACAAAAAGCAGGAGGCCCCATATGAAAGTTGGGCCTGTAAAAAATCCTACGACAGTTGGAAATCACAAATAGTAGGCCCTACACCACCGCCCTGGCAACATTGTTGGGAAAAAATAGATTAACCCACAGATAGATAGAGCCCGTTACTTTGGATGAAATTTGTAAAGGAAGCAAACCTTAACAAATGCACACCAAAGTCAGACACACACACACACAGACACACAGACCTCATCAAGATGTAATGTACTAACCCCGAAAGAGGAGTGAAGAAGAAGTTCCTTTCTCTGTCTAAAGACTTAAATTATTGTCAAAGGTCAAGGCAGAACAGGCATTTCATTTAATAAAGATTCAGTTTGGGAAGTACGTAAGTGTAAAAAACAAAAATAAAACATCAGCCTCTCCACCAAAAACATCACACCGTGTGGCATATTATTTAGCTGGAGGTTTCCTAATTTCGCTATAAAAATCATTCTGTTATGCCATAAGCAGTTGAATTATTGTAATCTTTAAGAGATTATGCTGATAATTTCATGAGCGGTGGGACGATCCTTGAGCAGGTGAATTGATGTAATCTTTCGGAGATTATGCTAATTTCATGAGCGCGGTGGGACTAAGCTTCAGTGCCTGCACTTTTCATCCACTAAGAGAGGGAAAGACTGGCCATCTGTACCTCCATGCACTCAGGCCTACAGAATGTGATGGTCTGAACAAATCACAGACCCATAGCAGGCTCCTGCTTTAAGTAGGTCATCTGTGAAGATTATAAGGGGTGCTGAGATGTTGGAGCCATAGGTCATACTAACCAAGACCTTCACTTAGTTAGCGGAACACATGGTTCTGTCACCCTGCTACTGAGTGAGTCCGTGGCACGACACTGTGAGCTGTGAATGTCACGTGGAATGCTTTTACATCTGTCCATGGTTGTTTGTAGCATGAACTGCATGTTTGGAATGATGGTGGTCAGCTGTTGCTGAATTGACTGGTCTGCCTTTTTGTTTCATTAGTGCATTTTTCAGGAGACTCCTGGGAGTCGTTACTGGAGATACGAAGTTTGTGCTGTGTGCGGTGCTCTCAGCGGGTGCCCTGCGGGAAGAGATTGAGCTATATGGAATAAAACCTGGGTCAATGAAGTCTTTCTGATGACTGTCGATTCCACCAACAATTTTTCGTGGAGGACTTTTGTTTTGGCATTCTGGCAGCGGCACAGTGTACCTGTGCGGGCTGTTGGCTTGCCGATACTCCTGTCTATTCAGTTATTCACATTGGGCAGTGAGGAGCATTTTGTGTGATATTCACTGGCACACAAACGGAGCATAATGGGGACTTCATTGCCGTGAAGTTGGAACCGCTACTAACTAACTAACTAACTAACCAAGACCTTCACTACATGTGGAGCAACCAGTAACTCCTGTTTGTTTCTGTTATCAGAGAAGGCATCTCAGCCACTAACCAGAGAGCGCAGAGGAATATGAAATAACCAAGCTCCACTGTACAGACAGTTGTCTTAAGAATATTCTAACACATCACAGATGCAAAGCAGGTTCCTGATTCAAGAATTAAGAAAGGAAACAAAAATTGTGGCCTTGAGTGAGACTAGGCTTGCAGGAAATGGTGAACTATACAAGAGTGCACATTCTTCTGGAGTGATAGAAAGGTTTAGAAGTTTGAGTTTGTGTGTAAACAGCACTAGCAAGTAAACTGGTGAAACCTCTAGAGAATTGGATCATAACTATTACAACTGTTATATGGCAAGAAAAATGCCACAATTGTAAATGCATATGTGCTCACTATCAAAATCAAGGATGAAGATAAAAATCAATTTTGTGAGGAGCTTCAGTCTGTAAATTAATCAGTGGCTAAAGATAACAACCTCATTATCCTCTATGACTTCAAGTATTGATTCAGACAATGATGCATGGGATGGCATAATTTGTAGATAGGAAGTTGGTAGCCACAGCAACAATGGGCTCCTAATCATTTATGTCTGTGCCGAACATGAAATGATGATCACAAACACTCTGTTTCGCATCCCAGCTTGCAGCAGAACATCGTGGTTCCACTCTTGCTTCTGATACTGGCATTTTATTGACTACTTATTGTCAGAAATAGAGACATTTAAATTTATACAGGTAACCAAGTCTATGTGTGGCCCTGCTTTCTTGCTATAGTGTGTCTCCTTCTGTCCCAAGCAGGTGCTACTTTACACTAATAAAATATATACAAGTAAAGTATATTCATTTACATGCCAGTGTGTTACCGGGGTGCATAAGACAAGCCAGGAATAGTAACACTGTAACCTGCCATATATGTCACAAGAGGAGACCATGGAGGTTTGACATGAGACTGGCTATCTCACCCTGTAAAACACTTTAGCTGCAAAAGCAAAATGCAACCAATCATCAACAAGTCTACAAAGGGCTTGGCATGAGTTAGCTGAGGGCCTATGCTGCATTGGGAAATGAAAGGCAGCAGTTGAAGAAGAAGCTTAATCAAAGGTTTCATTGAGAAGATTACATCAAAACATGAACTGGAAAGATGCTAGACTGCATCAACATGGCGACAGAGTGAGAATATAGAGATCCATTGCAGCTGACCTTACTTTAATAGGAGGCAATCGATTTGATCTTGAATTTCTTACTTCATAATAATAATAATAGTAATAATCATGTTCCTTGCCAAATGCATAAGCATTCGTGTCTCCTCAGATCTCTGTCCTCAGTGTTCTGGATGAGTTCCATGGACACATTATTCCTTCATGCCACCGTCTTAGTCCACCCAGCACCATTTCTCTCGGTCTGTCTCTGTCTCTTCTAGAGCTGATATGTCCAGTCATTATGATAACATGTTTAAAGAGAGGTTTAAAGGCAAGAAGATAAAACTTCATGGCACCAGTTTTATCCCATATGGCTCTCTAACCAAAAGCATCCCATAAAGTATGAACTCCGGAGCACTAGTGTTGACCCTCAGAAGTCTCAGAGAAAACTGCCCCTGTGAACCGAGTGACAGAGTCTGGAATCAAACCCACAACCTTCAGAGCTCGAGGTAGATGGCATAACCACTTCACCACAGAGTCTCAAATAATACTAATTGTTAACATAATGACAAAATTGCTCTTAAATATCAAAAGCTGAACAGGAATGAAAATGTTAGACTTTCTGTTATAATGAGAGGCAGATTTCTGGAGATTCATGACAATTAACCATGGCTGTGAAGATGGCAGGTGATCTTATCTGTTCTTAAATTACTTATCTATTAAGAATGCTTAACATAACAACAAAATGGTGTTAAATATATAGATAAATCTATGTGTTCTATATTGTGTTACAATGTACAGAGTAAATCATAGGATGTTTGTTTATTGTCTACAGAATTCTGTGGATGGTTCCAATCTATGCTTTGAATGCTGTAAGTTGAAAATTCTCATTTTTGAAAACAGATGAATATATTATATCACTGTAGTTTTTACAATACTGAGAGGCTGTAGGCATGTGGTGTAATAGAAGAATGATAGAATGTGGACAGATAAACAGTGAACTGTGCATGTCTTGAACAAAGAGAGCTAATGGTGAGAGTATACACTTCATTGCCCTAGATTTTACCCTATCTGGCTTAGTCTCTTTCCACAGAATGGCAAACCACCTGCCAAGAGCATCTCACACAGCATAAACTCCTTAGCTCCAACAGTGACTCCCATCACACATAGCATAAACTCCTTAGCTCCAGAAGTGACTCCCATCACACACAGCATAAACTCCTTAGTTTTAACAGTGACTCCATCTCACACAGTATAAACTCCTTAGCTCCAGCAGTGACTCCTATCTCACACAGCATAAACTCCTTAGTTCCAGCAGTGACTTCCATCTCATACAGCATAAACTCCTTAATTCTAGCAGTGACTCCATCTCACACAGCATAAATTCCTTAGAATATTTATCAGTTAACATCATTACTTATATTCTTAAAAGAAAGACGTAGCAGTGCCTTAGTGGTTAGTTAATGTGATTACAGTACAATGGGCCAGCGATTTACCCCCAGCAGTGATAGGATTTGCCTCTGTCAACCACGCAGGATTTCCTGACAGGTTATAAAAGCTCAAATTTGGTGATCACTCAAGATCTGTTAACTTGCGACCATAAAGTTAACAAAGAGAAGGCTTTTCGTATACTGTATTCGATGAACAATAAACAATTACTAAAATATATCGAGGCCATGGCATTGCAAACATCTAAAACTGGGGTTGTACAGGCAGAAAGATTTCACAGTCAAACAGTACTATGTTCGTTATGTATTTCAGCCAAAATATTATTCATCTATTCACTTTATATGATATATAATACTGCAGTATATATGCACCTGATGAAGTGCAGCAAAATATACCAAACAGTAAATCATGCAACCAATTATTTGTGGCTTGTGTGTTTAAATTCACTAAGAGAATACATTGTTTTGAATAACTTTCATTTATTTCATACCATCCAGGTTTTCCACTAGATGTTAGATAATTTCCATGATGGAAAAGCTTGTGCAACCCACGTGTATTGACAGTTCAAAATTTTTTTTTTGCAGTGGTTTGCCTTGCGTTTTCCTGCAGCAGCAATTTACCTGGACACTCTTAGAGAATGTTATGAGGCATACGTTGTCTACAACTTCATGGCTTATTTGTTGTCATTCCTCAACCATGAATATCCAGACCTTGACATGCAGGTAACAAACATGAATATCCTCAGTATAAAAGCGCTGTTACAAGAAATGATAGATATAGTAGTTAGTTAGTTAGTTAGTTGGTTAGTTAGTCGACAGATCATCCTCATTGCCCATCGAACCATTCAGTCCATAAGTGCTCGGATCCCCTCCTCAGAAAATCCCGCAGCTTGTAGTGGCTAACGACACCAGTTCTGTGTTGGTTTATCAATCTTCTTTGGCTTCCTGCGTAGTGTTCTTGTTTGGCCACACCTCTTTTAATTTGCAGTTCTTGCAATCTGACCATGGTTGTAGATTCACAGTCATCACGTGGTTCTTGCAAAAGTCTTACTTCTCGTAGATTATTCAGAATGTCTGCCTGGTCCATGGCGCGTCCGCCCTCCACAGTAGCCTTACCTGTGAGCTTATCAGCCCGCTCATTTCCTTGTACTCCTGCATGCCCTGGCACGAAGATGAAACTAATCTTTGCCAGTCGAGACTGCTCCAGAGATGGCAGTTACTCTTTTCGGATCCACCCCATCTCTATCCTCTTGAGCATGCTCATTGAGTCGCTAAGGAAACATGCCCTAGTGAATGTCTGTTTCTCGAGGCATGTTATTGCTTTACTAACTGCCATGACTTCCATAGTCAGGCTACTTGTGGTCTCAACAAAAGCACCAGAGTCCTCCTTCACATTTCTCCCTCCGGCCTGAGCCGTAAAGGCCCATGAGCTTCTCACGTGTCGGATGACCGACCCATCTGTGTAAATTACAGCATCACCAACTAACGAATTCTCGAAAATCAACGCTTGTTCTTCCGCCTCTACAGCAGCCGGATTTTCTTGTCTGCATTTTCTTTCTAGATGGATGCAAACTGAAAAGGACATACAGATATCTGTTGGCACTTGTACACACTCCTCGCCAGGTTCTAAGTCCTCAAGTGATAGATATAATTGCAACATAAAGTCAAAACAGAGGACTTACATAAAAACAGATGACTTACAGAAAAACAGATGTATTGGTAATTAAGAAAAACTGAGGTCAGCATGGTCAAATGGATAAGAATACATATTCTTAAACATCTACTGTGCTGATGCCGTGGTAAGGGGTTCAATCCCTACACCAGACAGTTGGACTAAAATATCGATCTTTCGTCCTTGACTTTGTGGACGTAAATTACAAGTACCTCTGAAGTTGGAGTGGGTTCACTTGATGGCAAGGGACACTGTGAATAAAGAAAGCTAATCCACACACAAAATTCTGTCCAGCACTACTAGAAGTAGTGTGTATGGACTACACTTGAGTACAAAGCGAGGGAGCGCAAAAAACAAAACTGTCTTCCCAAATGCAACATAAAATTGAATGAAACTAGTCTGAAACAAGTCAATGTGTTGAAGTATTTGGGTACTTTAACAACAGCAGATGGAAGATGTATTCAGGAAGTTAAGTGTAGAATAGCCCAAGCAAAAGTATCATTTTACAAGATGAAGAATATTCTCTTTGTCAGTGGAGGTGAGAAAAAGAGTTCTTAAGAGCTATATCGAACCAGTCCTGATGTATGGAAGCAAATCATGGATAATTAATGCCAAGTTGTATTTCAACTATATTGTCTCTAACTGTTCTTCCTTGGCAAGTTTGGCTTCAATTGTCTAGCATCCTTCTCAACATAACAACTGGAACTTTGTAACGCAACTGTTCAACTGTGATATATATAACACTAACAGAATGTCTTAATCTTTAGCCGAGGATTTATTTTCGGGCAGCATCTCGTGAAACAGATGACCTACAGGCATAATTATACCATCACACAGTCCGTCATCCCTACTCACACTACCGTACTCACCAAGACTACAATTAATACAGATGTGTTGCTTGTCATCTTGCAATCCTTAATAGTGTTGACAATTAGTAACAATAGTCCTAATTGTACTATATATATTTCAGAGAAACCATTATATGTATTTACTCACGCCATCATTGTTCTTGTATAACCTTTCGCTCATTCTTCCACTGTAATGTTGGCCCCTTTCTATGGCATTTCATTCCTCTGTCTTTGCTTCCTCTCATGATCTTGCCGATATGATCTTCGTTCGTGCCGTCCTTTCCTCATGGATCATCTTCGCCGTCTCCTTCTCTATGACGTTTTCTATCACCAAGTCAAGTCTGGTGCGTTCAATGTGTGCTGTATTTTCCTATTTCCCGATTATCGCATTATTTGTCCTGCGACACATGGCAATTAACAGATAAGTGAGGAACTCTCTGGGATGCATCCATTCAGCGGGAATCAATACTGTTGTATATGCAACTGTATAACTCTTCTGACTTCCCTCTATATATTCATATCTGATTGTTTGCACAATTTTGGCCACACATTTCTTATTTGGCACTTTTACAGCTGAATTGGACTCGACCTTTGTAGAATAAGAGCACCTTTCAAAACCGAACTGAACTCACTTTTATGCTTTCTTGACAAAGAAGGAGTTGTCTTTTAATATTATGTTATAATTTTATGTATTTTATTTAGAGCTGTTTGTGTTGTCCCGTCCCTGATGAAGATTTATATAATCAAAACATCATTTGTTGTGTCCTAGAATACTTATTTTAATTTTACTATTATATATTTTTTTATTGTCTCTTGTTTTGGGGGATTTTCACTCTGTGATTTATGTTCACCTTTATGGAGTCCGTTGTAAAGTATGTACGCTGTGTCCGTGTTTAGTATGTTTCCTCTTTTTGCAGGAGCTACACATACCTAACTGTTTGTACTTCATATGGATACACTGTGCTAGCTCCACATTTGTATAGACCAACTGGCACTCAATGGGTGATATGGCCACTACCACACTGGCCACCTTTACTTCCCAGGACATGTCCGGGTACCCATTTTAGGTTGGATTGGCCTGGAAGCCCAGGTCAGTTTAAAAAATGCCCCACTTTGAGGGGGATTGGAACATATAACCACTGGTATGCTGGCCACAGTGTTGCCATGGCTACCTTAATGGCAGTACAGTCTAGGTTAATTGTTTCACTCCAACATGACTCGCCATACTGATGGACATCACAAGATGGGAGATCATGATCACCCATGCCAGTTAGCCATCATTTGATGAAGATAATTCAGAGCAGTTATTAATTTAAACAAATAAATGTAGGCTGAATTAGAATAAAATATATAAGAATGAGTAAACCAAGCCACAAAAGCTAAGTCACACAAAAAAAGTCTGGAATCAAGAGTCTGCTATGTGTCCGTAATATGCTCGAGCCATTACATTTTGTTGAACTGAATGCATGGAGAAATAGCTGGCAAGTCTTTCTCTCTCTTAGCAGACAACAAGCGCAGGTGTCAAACTCTCGTCAAACCATGCTGATAGCATTATCAGCATAGCTCCCTAGAGAAATGTAATTATAAAGGAAAGCAATAGCTGTGATTATCAACAAAGATTTATCAAGCCAAATTTGAACATGACAATGAACAGAAATAAACATGAACAAGTCAATGGCTTTTCTTACCTACAAGAAGTAATAACAAATGATGGCAGATATAGATTGGATTGTGGTTTGTAGAATGTCTGCATCCACAGCTATTTGGATATGATGTAAATATTACAGCATTTGTCTGCTTTGTTTCAGATTGAGGGCAGACCTCCTGTCAAGCATATCTTTCCATTTTGCCTTCTTCCACCATGTCAGTTTTTCTGTGTAAGTAAATGTAAATTAATTGTTATGCATTGTTAAACTTTATTATCTTTTCTTCCTATGAACATGTCATGAGAAAGGAAAAGCTGGAGTATGTCATGACAACAGAAATGTTGGAGAGGAGGAGAGACAGGGGGAGACCCAGAGAGAAGATGCTGGACAGTTTGATATCATGGCATGGAAGAACATTAGTATCAGACATTATTGGCAGTAATATATAGAAGCAAATCGAGTTTGCCCACTTTCTACATAAATGGTAATGTGGTAATGAGCACATGAATGGTGATGTGGTAATGAGCACATGTTTGGTGATATGGCAATGAGCACATGATTGATGATGTAATGAGCACATGTTTGGTGATGCGGTAATGAGCACATGAGTGGTGATATGGTAATGAGCACATGAATGGTGATGTGGTAATAAGCACATGAGTGGTGATGCAGTAATGAGCACATTAATAGTGATGTTGTAATTAGCACATGATTGTGATGTGATAATGAGCAGATGAGTGGTGATGTAATGAGCACATGTTTGGTGATGTGGTAATGAGCACATGATTAGTGATGTGGTAATTAGCATATGATTGGTGATCCAGCAATGAGCAAATGAGTTGTAATGTGGTAAGGAACACATGAGTTGTGATGTGGTAATAAGCGCATGAGTGGTGATGCAGTAATAAGCGCATGAGTGAAGATGTGAGTGGTGATGTGTTAATGAGCACATGAGTTGAAATACTGTAATCAGCTCATGAATGGTGATGTGGTAGATACCATGCTAAATACCTTGACATTTTTGGAGTCATTTAATGAAGCTGAATGGATCCTGAAGTTGCATGGGTAAAATAAAATTGGTTAGCCTGAAGGCTAACCAGGTCAATAATTGCTGGATAATAGTTGGATGTATCAGCCGAGAGATACAGATATAACAACCCACCTGTAAACAGGCACAACACAGTTATGTTAATAAAAAAAACAAAAAAACATCGGGTGACAGAAGAAAATGAAAATTGTTGAGCTCTTGAATTGCAATTCTTAAAGAAATCAAGTATCTCTTATATTTCGTGAAAGATTTCTGTCTCTTTAAGTTCCCATATGCTGTGAAATTTAAGGATAATTTATCTCCACATTTTGTTTTCACAATTATTTTCATATAATAAGTGATTCTAAATGAGTAGTTAAAGATTGTAACAGGAAAACTAATGAAATAAAAGTATTGCAAAAGTTTCTGACCTCAAATATTATCCATCTGTCTTTTAATAGTTAAAGAGTAATATGAATGTAGGGATCTAGAACCACAGAATCCCCTCTGACGTGTCTCCACCATGGTAGAGGGGCTTGTGTGTCCCAGTGACCCCAAGAGCTCTGCCGATAGAAGCACAACTACATGTCGGATATGTCTTGGGATAGGGACCAGACCAAGAGAGACGCAACCTGCTGCCTCGCAGGTAGACTGAGGATAGGCTGTAAAAGTCAAAATCAATCGCACAATACCACAATTCTTGGTACAGACACATACTCTAAGGCTTTCAGCTGAGGGATATGGCTGAACGCCTCTAAGCTATTAACCCTTGGATGAGAGGGCCTGGCCGTTACTCACTCTCTGCTGCATGGAGGTAAGGTGCTGAACCGGCAGTACATGTAGCCTACCTCGTGAGCATTACTAAAGGTGAAAAAGTGATCTAATCGCACACAATGGTTACGATGCAAGTCTGTACTAGAGCTCACTGAGTGAACGTAGTCAAAGGTGGAAAAATGCCTCATTAATATGAAATGGAACGCTTGGCTAGCGAATCTATTACATGGAAGTTCGAAGCAAAAGCTTGCTGAGTGGATGTCATCCCATTAACACAAAATGGAACGCTTGGCTAGGGAATCCATTATGTGGAAGTCCAAAGCGAAAGCTTGCTGAGTGGATGTCGTCTGCAAACTAAGGTGGAAAAACGTCTCATTAACACGAAATGGAACACTTGGCTAGCGAATCCATTATGTGGAAGTCCGAAGCGAAAGCTTGCTGAGTTGATATCATCTGCAGACTGACCGTTCCTGGTTTGTGCGGGGAGCGGCCAATGGCAAACGAAATGCCCAATACATGGAAGTGAGGAATTAAAGCAGCCATGAGCAGCAGGATCTGGCAATTCCTTAGGTGAGCCCAGCACCAGAGCATTATGTGTCGGCTCTGCAATTATGGAAGCCTCCTTTGGATGGCAAGGAATGCCCATGGTCTGCCGCTGCCTTCCCTTAAGGGTTGACCATGATGTATTTGGCTGTTCTAATTTGGCTAGCTGGAATGAGGACGGTACCACGATAGTGAGAGTCCTCCAGGAATGCTAACCTGATTAACAAACGCACGCTAAAGTCGGATGTGTTGGTCTAAGTGTTTTGGCCCAAGGGTGCCTAACCAGACACACCACAATTACGTCTGAAAAAAACACTTTGGATGAACACAGCAGAAGAAGAAGAAGAATCACAGAATGCTGTAGATGAAGATGAAATGTTTATATTCATTTGGTATTGGTATGTCTTCATTACACGTGAGGGAATAATTATTTGTGCCAAGTTGCACATATGATGGAGCTTTTAATATCTACTTGTCTACAAATATAAACTTCTTTCTTATTGTTTTGTTTTCTGTTAAGTAAATACTAATCAGTTTCTATTACTGTACTGATGTAATGTGAATATTAACCATATTATGATTTTAATTTACAGAAAATTTATTAAACGCTGCAAACATGGGGTTTTACAGTACACAGTGGTGAGACCAGCTATGACAATTGTTGCATTGTAAGTTAATGGTAAACCTTCTAAAATAAACAGTTATCTTATTACCTGTATATATTCATCATTTAAGCAGCATTGAAGGTTGGCCGCAATAGAACTCCTACACTTTTTTTCTATCTCTTACTCTGGTGGCATACTTTGACAGACTGTTCATTGAGGGTTCTTTGATGTTGTCTTCCCACTTGTAATGCTACCTGCCTCTTGCTCAATTGCATTCAACTTTTCCCTATAGAATGGTTGTAAGTGTCCTGACTTATATATAGCCAAAATATTTTATTTGTTTCTTTTATATTTCTTACTTCAGCAATATTTTTATTTTTAGCTACTGCAGAACCTCTACATTTGTTTTTGTTTCCATGACATGCAATCCATTCTTCTGTACATCCACATACTAAAGCTCACGTAGGTTTTCACACCAACTGTTACTGGCACCTTGTCGTCTTGACAGATGATGCTTACAAAAGGCATAATAACTGCAACCCACGGCGGGGACCAGAGATGAGGTTATACCTATCCATAGCACAAAGCTTGGGCTGAATTTAGAGACCATGTGGTGCCCATGCTGCATGATCACTCTCTCAGCCTGCCTAGTTTACTCCAGAGGAAAGGTAATACCAATAGATCTGGAACAAGACAAGCTGCAGAAGCTGCAGGATCAGCAAAGCAATACTATAACTGTCCACCTGTCAGAGCTTCCATCCTAGACCAGATGCCGACCAAGGCTTAGGGCCTGGTCTGCACTGCCACAACATTTAGTCTTTAGGTTGCATTTTCTCACACTAAGATAAGGATTGTACTCTCCCAATTATATTCCTCTGCTCGAAGCTGTTGGCACAATGTGGTATTTAGTTTGGTGATCACCACCCAATATTCTGCACTAACAGAAAGCAGGTAGTACCGTCTACTGTCATATGGTAGCTTAGTCATAAGAAGTATAGTTTATATGAGTTTATATTTGTTGTTACTTCACAGGATCTCAGCATTGCTTGTTTATGATTCAGTTATGTTTTCATTATGAAATTCCCAGATAAGGTTTCATTATCGTTATTTTTTCAGGATTTGTGAAATGTGCGGCAAGTATAACGAGGGAGATTTTGACTTCCGGACGGCTTGGTCTTATATTGTGATTATCAACAATGTGTCCCAGATTGTAAGTTATTGCTAATTCAAGTATTTGTTTATATGTGACATAATGAACAGCCATGTCATGCAGTGGCTAGCATGCTTACTTGGTGGTCATGTATTCAAATCTCCATCAAATGGATTTTTAAAAATGTGCTTAGGTTCCTAAGTTGACCCAGTCTAAAATGGGTGGCAGGAAATGTCAAGGGAAATAAAGTTGTCAGTGGGATATTGACCACATCACCCATCAAATGCCATTTGGTCTATACAAATATGGGGCAAGTACTCTCATGCTTCTTCACATCTTGTGATCTCCGACAACATGGTGAGTCATGTTGTGGTGAATCAAATGGTCTAGTCCAGGGGTGGGTAAACTCTTTGTGCCTAGGGCCACATTGACAAATGTAAAGCTGTTGGGGGGCGCCGCATATATATTATGTCCACTTTGTTTACAGAAACCTATCACAATAAGTAATTATGAATTACTTGTAGGTTATTAAACAGTATAAATAACTAATTATTGCATTTTTATTTTAATTATACACTTATAAATTATATTTTACAATATGGACAAAAACTTTTACTAATTTGTTAACAAGATTTTACAATTTATTATTATAATAATTTTTAAAAATTATCTATCAATGGCTTTAATTTAGACACAAACCGACTACATTGTTACTACAATTGTTGATTTCTAATTAGATGTATGTAACTGCTTGCAATTTTTGACAATATTCTTGAAATCTGGAGCAAGTTTATTTGTTGAAATTAGCATGACAGCATGCAAGTTGCAGTCCGACAATAAAGACCTATTCTTAGATTTGTTAATCTTCAAGCAAGAGAATGCTTGTTCGCAAATGTATGTTGATCCAAACAATGAAAAAAGTTTAACTGCAAAGTTTTTCAAGTTGGGAAATGATTCTTGTTATAAACATCCATAGAAATCCAGTAAACCATCTGACTTGAATTTCTCTTTCAGGTCCTGATCTGCTTGTAAGTCAAGCAGCTCAAACTGTATGTCCTCTGTGGCTGTATCAGCTTCTGCACTAAGAGGGGAACTGAGAATATTGAACTGTGGCTCTAAGTTCTTTAAATCTTGGGATCTCCATCCAAATTCTTCAGTCAATGCATCTAATTGGGCTTTGTACTTTTCAATAATTTCACCAGAAATGGTTTCTTGTTTCAGCAAAGGGAAGTGACAAAACATTTTTTCACTTGCTTGTCTGGAGAACAATGAGAGTTTTGCCTGAAATGAATTTACATGTACATACAATTCATGTTCAAACACACTATTGCCCTGAAGTTTGACATTCAGTTCATTTAACTTTTCCATAATTTCAATGGCAAACATAAAGTCTAACTTCCACTCTTTATTGACAATGTTAGTATTAAAGTCACATTCATTACCCTTCATCTTGCGTTGCTTTCGCATTCGAGTTCACCATTCACATCACATTCACAATTGCGAGTGCTATCAAGAACAAGTTACCTGAACAGTTCAAGAAGCCTGATACAGGGGAGAAAAATGTCATGTGGCAAGACCAACACCAAGAGACAACAGACTCACAAGATGTGCAGTGTAGGAGCCACCAAAACTCTAAAGAAGACGAGCGGACGAGAACTCTGCCTGCAAGCTGCAGCAAAGAACCTGAACCTATAGATACTACTGAAAATTCCATGAGGAAGATCGACGACAACCCACCACAGACAAGAGCCAAGAAAGCTGGGAAGCAGAGAGAGGAGAAAGACACCAGAGTCGGAAACACTGACTCACAGACAGTCAGATGGGTTGTCAAACGTATTCAAGTGGAGCTGACAGATGAACAGATCCTGAAGCAGCTAAAAGAAGAGAATCTCCACATCCGAATCTTGAGGGCAGAGCGGATTCTAACGTACTCTAAGATCCCTACTACGCTAGCAGTGGTGACAACCGAGGGCAGCTAAGATACCAAGCCAGGTATCAGTAAACAAGAAAGTACAACAGCCTGAAAGATTCATTCCAAGAATCACTCAATGCTCAAGATGCCAGAGGGCCGGCCACAGTAGAACAACATGCCACAGCAAGACAGAAATCTGCCTCTACTGCGCCGAACACCACGTTTTCAGGGAATGTCTGCTGGCCAATCAGGACAAGGACTTCCGAGTGCCCAGTGACAAGAGAAAGTGCGCCAACTGGCTTGGCAAGCATGGAGCAAGATACCTGGGCTGTTCGTACCTTCAAAGACACAGAGATGTCTTAAAGATCGCCATTACCACAAAGATACAATATAAGGAAGCAATGTGGAGGTGCGAGACAGCCACGTGCATCTCACAAGTGGAAAGAGCTCAACTGCAAGACCAGATAGATGAGCTAAAGAAACAAATCAAGCTACTTCAAACACTGGCACCAACCAGTGACAATGAAAAACTGCTTGCTGAAATAAAGGAGATCCAGAACACCAAACAAGAGGGTGGAGCACATGATGCAGACGACAAAGAAGAATGAAGAGATTCTATGAGACATCAAAGCAGAGAGATAAATGCTAAAAACTGAAAGGGAGCCAACCCAAATCAAACAAGCAGAAGCCATGGAAAAGAACACAGAGAAGCTGCAAGATGAAACCCAACAAAAGACCAAGCCGGAACCTCAAGCTTAAGCCAGCAGCCCAACCATGACGCCCAAGAAATTCAAGGGGAAACCAATATCCCGCCAGGCCTCTGAAGAAAACCTAGAGGAGCACCATGACAACGGCACAGATGGTACCCTGTCGTCACCATGGCTTACACCTGTAATTCCCTTGGAGATTCTCCTCAAGCAGAAAGCAGAATATGAATGGAAAGAGGAACTCAGGTGCAAGGAATTCAGGAGGCGCAACACAGAAAAGGAAAGCAAGAAGCCAAAGAAATTCAAGGGGAAACCAATGTCCCGCCAGTACTCTGAAGAATACCCAGATATACATTATGATTACGAACACTCCGAATACCCAGATGGGTACTATTATGATGGCACAGAGATCATCCCATGGTTGACCACAGAGGAAGAAATCGAAAGGCAGCAGAAACTCAAACTTGAAAGAGAAAAAAGGTGCAAGGATGAAAATGAAAACATCGAAAAGCTTCTACTGACAATACACAAAAAAGGAGGCAAAAAGACCAAATAAAAAGTCCTTATAAGGACTGCAACCATTCAAGTCAGAGGAGCCAGGAGCCTTCACTAACCAAAGAAACCGCCAGAGGAGATGGGCATAAAGGACAGCTCACCGACCAATCCCCCAGCTGACGTCACAGACACAAAAGCCTATATAACCAGTCCGAATCAGGACTCACTCGTAAGAGCGCACAGACAAAAACAGGATAAAACCCATAAAAACCACGGACCTCAACTCTAACCAAGGCTGAAGAACAGGTTGAACGAGGCCGAATTTGGAATTTTTGGTTTTGAATTAAGTCAAGTCCTTCATCTCTAGGAACATCACTATTTCTTTTCTGAGATCCCACACTCTTCTCAACACCTTGCTGAGACTCAGCCATCGAATACTGGTGTGGTACATGACATTAGAATGTTCGGTTTCCAAATCGTCAAGTAATGCCTTGAACTGACTGTGATTAAGTCCTTTTGATCTGATGAAGTTGATGACACTGACAAATGGGTCAATAACATGGTTGATATTCAAAACAGTTTTACAAAGACTTTCTTGACGGATCACACAGTGAAGTGATAATAATGTGTGGTCAGGATATTCTGCTTTAATCTTATTACTTGTCACCTTTACCAGACCTACATTTTTTCCAGTCAAAGCATGAGCTCCGTCAGTTGTAACACTTGCCATTTTGTTCCAAACCAACCTAGTTCTTTCAATACAGTTAGTAACAGCATTGAATATATCATGGCCTGTGGTTGTGTCTTTGAGTGAATCAACACTCAGTAACTCTTCAGTGTGTTTGAAACAAGTGTTTATTCCATGTATAAATATCAATAATTGGGCAGTATCATGTACATCGGTACTCTCATCCAATGCAAGAGAGTACCACAAAAATTGTTTACTTGCATCTTGAAGTTTATGCATCAAATTGTCACTTACCTTGTCAACACGTCTGACCACAGTTCTCCTTGATAAAGTAATGTTGTCAAATTTGTTTGTTTGTTCTGGACACATAATGTTTGCTGCATCTAGCAAACATTCCGTGATGAACTCGCCATCAGAAAATGGGTTGTTCTGTTTTACATTTCTGTGTGACAGCACAAGACTAGCTTCTGTTGCAGCATCTTGTTAGTGAAAACAGTTTGCTGTTTCTCCAAATTTTTCACTAACTCCAGGCATTTCCTTTCTCACTCTTCGGTTGTTAAATTGTATCCAAAATCGGAATGTTTTGTTTGATAATGTCTTTTTAAATTGTACTCCTCGAAGACAGACACTGACTCACGCCACAACAAGCAAACTGATTTGCTACCAACTTTTATAAAATAGTACTTAGTTGTCCATTCATCATTAAAAACACTGCATTTATCTTCAATCTTACGTTTTTTAGCGACACTCATGGTTTTAATAAAAATCTAACAGTTAGAATTTTACAAAACTTTAAAAAGGAAATGAAACAAAACCTACTTCTGGCTGTGTGTGAAAATAAAATATTCGGAAAACAAGCTAATTTCAGAAATATATCAAGACAACTACAACAAATAAATTAATTTGAACATTGTAAATGTGGAAATAATTTATAACAGCAACAAACTGTTAAATTTAATATTTCCTTGCAAAATAAATCATTTTATTCACCAGATAAATATATGTTTTTCATAAAATCATCCTTATTAAAATTTTACATGTCGATAAATACTTCTCAATATTAAAATCCATAAATTCGCGTTTTAGTATTACTGCTTGTGTTCGTTGGCTTGAGCTCCAACGCGAAGTCATGTATGTTGGATGAAGGCATCCTGTTGTCTAACATCAGTGTGATGTCATACAGGACCTGAGGTTTGCGTGAGTATCCGTTGTCCCATGTCTGGCTTATTGGTGTGCTGACTGGTGGTTCCTCGCCGTACAGGCAGACACTCTCCGACTTCGGAGGAATCGGCGATCCTACTGACTTTAGCCAGGACCCCGAAGGGACCTGTTGCCCAGGACGCTCGACGAGGACGCGTCAATAGGTCTTGGCCAGTATATAACCCGGCCCTGATGCCTTGGAAACACCTCTGCGTCCCTAGAAGAGACCAGCTAGTGACAGTGAAAAGGGACATAACTAGTCAGATCTTTGCTTCTTTTTCATCTGCCTATATCTCCCTTTGGTACATAGGCCCTCCAACCAACTAACCAACTCATACTAGCCCTATCTGTTGTCTTCTCCTGCTGTTCCCTACCATGTCCTCCCCATATTCTGATATCATGTTTGGGAAAGATGGGACATGTATTATTGTTTCCTTATCTTTAGCGGGCGCATTAATGTAATCACTTGGAGGTTATGTTGATGGCAAGACAAGATCCCAGACACTGAAGTTCTAGAAAGAGCATCCATGCCCAGTATCCACTCTCTACTAATGACAAATCAGATTTGCTGGGCTGGTCACTTAACTCGTATGCCAGATCACAGACTCCCTAAACAAATTCAGGCAAGGCAAGGACGCACGCATGCCTCGAGAAGCCACCTCAGGCGGGGAGGCACATTGCGAGCTATAGCCAGACAGCTCTGGGACGTGGACTCGACTGGACGCATGATGAGAGAAAGGCGTTGTGTGGTTTGTGTGCCTGAAAGTCGAGTGTCTGGACATCTTGAGAGATAGACTATGAGCTGTATTGTGTATGTAAGTGTATTGAAGTATTAAGTACAGCTTGTAATGATCATTGTACTGTTTATGATCTGTAAATAAATCCATTGAACGTTGTGTCGTTGAGTCTTAAGTCGAATCACGTTGTACTTGTAATGTCTCACATGTGTTAGGTTAACGAGCCAGGTTTAAGACCCTGACATGTGTGGACGTGGTGGCATTCGTCCGGCTTTGAAATGAACGTGTTTATGTGATTAACATTTAAAATTATAGGTTGTGAACTTAGAATTTTTCTCAAACTTTATGGTACATGTAAATGTGATCGTTGAAGGCTCATTTTGATAGATATTATTACATTATTTAAACATGGAGACTAAATGTAAACGTACAGTGCATACATATTGTTTGATCTTGTAAATGTGTAAAACATTTGTGATTGTGAAACTTGTCACCGTTTTGACCTTGTCGACATTGTGATCTTGTCGCCATCTTGTCAACTTGATGTCTATGTCCTTACTGAATGTCATCTTGATGTAAGTGATGTGTCATCAATGTTACAGCGTGTGGAAATATATTTAGAGTGTCTTTGTAAAGTAAGTTGTGGAAAGCAGAAAGTTTTGGAAAGAAAGTGACTTGTATTTTGAAAAAAAAAAATTGTTGACTGACAACATTACGACATACAATTACACTCAACGCCATAAAACCTAATCAACACTTAGTGACAAGCAGGCACACCACAAGAAATAGACGTTAATTTATTTTCTCCAAAAACAAAGCAGGTTTTTCTGTGCCATCTGAAAACCCTTGCCCGTAGAGGTCATTTGTGTTTCGAAGTAGCGACCCTACAGTTCCTAGCCTGAGTTCCAACCGTTCTTCACCGCATCCAGGGCACTTGAGTATATTTTTCTTTTCATATACTTTCGGATGCAAATTTCGGCACATATTGCAAATAGAACATAATTGTAAATTGTTTACTGTACTAACCACTTATAACAAATTGTGTGGCTGGTATTTCATTGGCATTTTCCATCATGTCGTCATTAAATGATTTCATCGATATGGGATTGAAGTTAAAGTTAACAGGTGATGAGTTAATAAAATGGAGTGAGAAGAAATACTCTGAATACCACGAGCGTGAAGAAAGAGCAGCTGAAAGAGCTGCCAAGCAAGCACAGGCAGAGACTGACGCAGCTTTAAAGCAAGCAGAGATAGCCGCTCAAAGTAAGAGAGAAGAACTGGAAGTACAGTTAAAGATGAAACAACTTGATACTGAGACTGCCATTAACAAAGAAGCAAAGAAATCTGAGAGACTGGAAAAAGAAAACCAGTACAAGAAATACCAAGGTATCGTACGTAATTATACCTCGGGTAACTGCATCGCAGCCTTTACCCAAAATTTTGAGACTTTAATGGAACATTACCAGATTCCACTGTCTGAATGGAATATTGTTTATATGAGGAGTTTATCAGGGGAGCCTCTTAAAGTCATTGAGACCATCCCCAAAGACCTCAGAAAAGATTACCATTATCTGAAAGCAAAGATTATGGCACATTTTATGTTAGATGAGGCAGGTTACAGAGAACAATTCAGCAAGTTGAGCCCAAAACCGACTCAAACGTTCTCTGACTACCTCTGCTTAGTCCGAGATATATTTACCAAATGGACTTCAGCAGCTAAAATTGACAAAAACTATCAAAGATTAGAAGATCTGATTATCAGAGACAAAGTCATTTCATCCATTCCATCAGCATTTTCAAAATTTTTGCAGGAGAATGAATGCACTAGTGTAGATGAGATTGAGAGACGTGGTTCGGCGTATTACACAGCCAACAAACATTGTTTTGCCAGTGAAGCTACTGACATAAATTTTGTAGCATCGGCTAACTATGACAAACCCTATAGTAGGCAGAAACCTCATAAGCCTACATCTGAGAAGTATAATCACTGTAGATATTGTAAAATTTCACATCATCAAGATGAGATGTGCGACAAGAACCCCGCATATCATACTTATCTACAAAACATGGTAAACAGACAAGATAAGGAGCGTAGATCCTTCAGAAATTTGCGTAAATGTTTCCTCTGTAAGGCGTACGGACATTATTGCCTTGATTGTAAAGGTAGGCAAATGACCAACAAAGCAAATGCCGCCTTGTTTGACAGTTCATCGTCAGATGAAGAACAATCAGAGAAACATCTTGTGAACTCAGCACAGACTTTTGATGCATTTAACGCAAATAAATGTACTGTTTGTAATACCTTTTATGAAGATGGCGTTTTAACATGCGGCTACTCCATTCCTATTGCCAATGAAGAAGCTAATTTGGTAGTAGACTCCAAAGGCAGAATAAACATCCATATGTGAATGGCAAGTCTGCTACAGTCCTGCGAGACACGGGAAGCTCACTTATTGGTCTGAAGAGAACGTTCATAATGCCTACAGACTATACAGGCAGGCACGTAACATGCAGAACATTCTCAGGCAATATTGAAAAGTACCCACTAGCATGGGCGTATATTGAAACACCTTTCCTCACTGGGAAAGTAAAGTGCGCTGCATTAACAAACCCGGTGTGTGATATAATAATTGGAAATTTACCAGAGGTGAATGATAAACCTCATGACATAACATCTCTTTGTATTGATGATAGCATGACATCACCATCAAATGTCATCATTGATAATGTTACACCACCTAATGAATGTATGGTAGCTAATGTAGCACTAAGATCTCATGACATCATTGATAACATTGTTTCATCACCATCTGATATCATTGAATGTGTGAACGCAGTAACCAGATCTACTGCTAGAGTGCAAGATGAAAGTAATCAGACTGAGGCTATACAAATGCTTAGCCCAGTATCACTACCTACTAACACCATGAAGGAAACGTTTGTAACAGCTCAAAAGGCTGACCCTTCATTGTTAAAGTATTTTAATCTGATCGGCCAAAAACCAAAGGTAACCAAGAATGCAAAATGGCATTTTGCTGTGAAAAATGATATCCTCACTAGGTATTATACCAGAGGTGACATCACAATAGAGCAAACTGTTTTGCCAACTAATTATCGTAAGCAAGCCTTACATCTTGCCCATGATATACCTCTTGCAGGGCATATGGCATACGCTAAGACCAGATCAAGATTACTGACACAGTTTCATTGGCCAAAATTTTGCAATGACATTAAACAATATTGCAGAAGTTGTGACATCTGCCAGAAACTGGTAAAAAAAGGTAAACACCCACAGGCAAAGTTACAAGTTACTGACTTAGCCAGTCGACCTTTTGAGAAATTATCTGTCGACATAGTGGGCCCTCTCAATCATACAACAACTAGAGGGAATAAATATATTCTAACTGTCATTGACCAATGTAGCCGCTGGCCGGAAGCTATTCCGCTAAAGAACATAACTGCCAATGATATAATGGAAGTTTTCTTCCATATTTTTTCTCGGATAGGATTTCCAGACACTATCCAATCAGATAGGGGCACTCAGTTTATCGCCGCATCTACTCAAGCTTTCACCAAAATGTTGGGAGTGAAGCAATGTTTCAATTCCCCGTACCATCCTCACTCAAGTGGGATAATAGAAAAATTTAACGGCGATTTAAAGCACATGCTTGCAAAAGTCATGCAAGAGCACCCCAATAACTGGGATGTATATCTACCAGCTATTCTCTTTGCTTATCGCGAGGTACCACATTCGAGTACAGGTTTCTCTCCTTTTGAACTTATTTATGGTGCCAAACCACGTGGCCCATTGACTATTTATCACCAAATGTTAACTGAATCCACTCCTTTACTGAAACCCATATCATCATACGTATACGTTACATCATTGCGTGAAAGAATCATCAAATCTTCTATAATTGCAAAGAATGCACTAAAATTATCCGGTGCTACTTATAGACAATATGCTGACAAAGGTAACAGGACAATAACGTTGACACCTGGACAGGACGTTCTTCTTCTACTACCTAGTGACAGACACCTATTGACTGATTCTTGGCAGGGACCTTTTAAAGTAACGAGACAGATTTCACCTGTAGACTACGAGATCCAAATAAAAGACAAACACAAAATATACCACATAAATATGCTAAGACCATACCACAACAGAAACGACGAACAAGACGATACAACAGCTTGTACAGTGATAATAGACCATGAAGATGACGAGGCTAGAGACGAAATTCCAACGCCTGCTTTAGACACGACAAACTGCTTGAAGGAAATTAAGATCAACCCAAAAGTTAACTCAAGCAGAAACAGACAGTTGCAAACAGCTAATAGAGCAGTACAACACCATCTTCTCCAACAACCCAGGACAAACAGAATTAGTACAGCATCACATTACACTCACGTCAAATACACCCATAAAATGCAGACCATACACCATTCCACTACATTACAAAGAACATTTACATCAGGAGATCATCAACCTAGAAAAGAACAACATCATAAGACGATCCCAATCAGACTTCTCATCTCCAATGGTCATTGTACGCAAAAAGGACAACACGATAAGACTTTGTGTCGACTGTAGAAAGCTTAATAAGATAACTCTTCTAGATCTGGAGCCAATGGCAAACTCTGACGATCTACTGACAGAACTGACAGACGCTAGGTTCTTTACGAAGGTAGACATGACTAAAGGATATTGGCAAAAAGCGGTAGACGAACAGAGCAGACATCTGACAGCATTTGCCACACCTTGGGGACTGTACGAATGGTGCAAACTTCCATTTGGGCTAGTCAATGCCCCAGCCACATTCGTACGTATGACACGACTTCTACTAGTAGATATACCGAACATAATTTGCTATATAGACGACATCTGTGTTCACACAGAGACGATGACAGAACACATAAAGACATTAGAACAGACATTTGAACGCATTAGACAGCATGGACTGACAGTAAAGCCTGCAAAAGTAGACATAGCCTACCAGGAAATATCCTTCTTGGGGTACAAAATATCCAATGGCTTTGTCACGACAGACGATAACATTGTGCCAAGATACTAAAACTCTCACTTCCGACTACGTAAAAGCAAGTCAGAAGTTTGTTGGGTCTTATAAATTACTACAGGCAGTTCATCCCTGATTTTTCTGAACTGACCGAAGTATTTACTAACTTACTAACAAAAGATAAACCGGAGAAAATTGTAAGCAATGAATGCCTAAAATTTGCATTCCAAAAAGTATTAGCGTGTTTTTCTGATAATAGCTTAAATAATCTTATCCTGAAATTGCCCAATCTACGTTTACCTTTCAGATTGCGCACAGACGCGAGCTCCGTGGCGATTGGAGCAGTCTTGTTGCAAGAGCATAATAACATCCTTCACCCTGTGTACTTCGTATCCAGGAAACTGAAACCCAGAGAACGGGCTTGGTCAATACCTCAGTTGGAAGCCCTAGCTTTAGTGGTGGGTATTACTAAATTGTCCAGATTCCTTCTAGGACGCCATTTCATTGTTGAGTCTGACAGCAGCCCGTTGCGATTTATAAATTCAGGTGTACCTTCAAACCAGATGGTAGCGCGCTGGTCTCTTAAGCTCCAAGATTACAGCTTTGAGGTTCGACATATCCCAGGCAGAACCAACACGATTGCCGATCTTTTGTCCCGTTGTCCGACCGACCCAGTAAGCACCAATGTCTGAGTGCAGTGTGTAAAATACACTCAGATCAACACAGCCATCCATCAGTGAATATTTTTTTTTCATTCACGAAAGCTGTGTAATGTCTACGATGTGATGTGATAGGGATTACTCCCAATATATATATAGTGTTCTTATTTTATTAATTAATGTAGTGATTGTCGTGTATAATTATGTAGTGTGTGGTAGAAAGCGAACTGTATTAACTGTATATATTACGAAACAAGAACAGTGCCACATTCGCTCAAAACTTACCGTAAGCGAACTATCCAATTGGACAATGGCATCTGCGTTTGGAATTTTCCAGTGATATTTTAAATCCGTGTGTGAAAGTGTGACCTAAACATTGACAGCTACACCACTGCAGTCAACCAGAATCCAGAAGGTTTTAAAGTGAAACATCCAACACATGAACTATTTATTAGAACATTGTACATTCCGTAACTACATCAGACCGGAACAAGTGTGTTCTACAAGTTTCAACATCAGCTGTTTAGTGTTCGTGTGTACTTCCGGATTAGTTAGAAATTTAGAGCAAAATTAGCAGACGACAAATAAAAGTTTAAAAAGCTATGACGATTCTAAAATCTTTAGGAATCAACAAAGTTGAATACACGAATTGTGTGTTTATATATTTATGTAGTGTAATCTTAGAATCATATCTTGATTAATGTATTCATACTACCGACTTTTTCTCGTTAGTATGAAGAAACATCAAGCGATGACGCTAAGAAATAGGATAATAATTGTAAAATATTACATGTCATAAATTTTAAAGTTATTCCCCTTTCATGTAATTGTTATTACATCATTACACAAAGGGCCATAATGTGAAATGTATACGGTAATGTGTTGTATATAAATAGCCATGTTGTTGCCAGATTATTAACACACCAGGTAGCCATCTACTGGGCATGGTAGAGTGTTACCAACATTGCAGACCAACACGAGAGCTCCTGGCCAAATAAGGTCGGGGTTTGAGCGTTTAATGCGACTTATGTAAAGCCGTATTTCGGTCTAGCCAGATGGTTTTTGTTTCAGAAACCATATTATTACTTTTTTTTCAAAGGCTGCGAGGTAGATGCGTGAAGCTGGTACTGCCGATCTGACTGGGTCAGTAATGCAATTGAGGTAATCAACCATCGAGAGGATGAAACCTGACAAGTGTTAAAGGTTGAACACCACAGGTCGTTTGAATACAACTTCCATTTCTTATATATATTTCTATGTCAAGATGTGTATATCTATGTATTCTGATTCCGATGTATATAACAACAGAAGGGTCGACTCTGACAAGGTTAAAATATTAACCCAGTATGTACATATAATATACATGAAAGATGACATCTTTCATGAAGCTGCCCGGGGGAGCGTGTCAGAGTCTAGAATAGTGCAGTGATGCAGTGACATCGTTACGCCCGCCAGGCGACTTAGTTCCCCAGCCGGGATGCCGTAACTTCGTTACGCCCGCCAGGCGAGTAGTAGTTACCTGCCTGCAAGGTTGCTGGCTGACGAGACGGCCAACGGTCAGGCAAGGACGCACGCATGCCTCGTGAAGCCACCTCAGGTGGGGAGGCACATTGCGAGCTATAGCCAGACAGCTCTGGGACGTGGACTCGACTGGACGCATGATGAGAGAAAGGCGTTGTGTGGTTTGTGTGCCTGAAAGTCGAGTGTCTGGACATCTTGAGAGATAGACTATGAGCTGTATTGTGTATGTAAGTGTATTGAAGTATTAAGTATAGCTTGTAATGATCATCGTACTGTTTATGATCTGTAAATAAATCCATTGAACGTTGTGTCGTTGAGTCTTAAGTCGAATCACGTTGTACTTGTACTGTCTCACATGTGTTAGGTTAACGAGCCAGGTTTAAGACCCTGACAGTGCAATCACTTGTGAAGCAACCAGGACTGCAAGAGCTGTGAAGAAAAGGCTGGACAGAAAAACCATTGCAGGAGATTCTCCTCCTGGAACGTCAAGCATTCTTTGCCCACATTGTCAAAGAACATTTTGAGCCAAAATAGGCTTTATCAGCCATCTTAGAACTTACGGCTCCATACTTTCAACCCCATGGATAAAATGAATGGCCATCATCATTCTTGATGGACAAACAACATGCTGATAATGTCATGTATGTGGTCGGAACTGTGGTTCGACACCTGCACTCAAGAGAGAAACAACAATCAACCACCTGTTCCTATGTGCATTCAGGCATACAAAATGTGTTGATTCAAATATTTCACAGACCCCTGGCAGGTTGCTTCTTTGGGACTTGTTTTAAAAAAAAAAACAATCAGAAGACTTGTTCATGTGTTGGTTTGTATTTTGCAGGCAAAGTTTCCTACGGGATGTGGTCGTGCATTAAAATCCACCTTGAGGTGGGAATTTAATAACAATTGATCTTGGCTTTCAGGTCAACCCAGCCTAAAATGGGTACCAATAAATGTTCGGGGAAGTAAACGTGACTGGCATGGCACTGACCGTATCACCTATTGTGTTCGGAATGGTCTCTAAAAATAGGCTAGCACCATATGACCAATACATTGTGTCAAGGTATGTAAAAGGATCCGATGCTGACTTTACTTGCTGTATACCTAATAAATATGCCTTCAAGGTGTTGAACAGGTTTCTTTGCTTGTTTATTTCTACTGAAATATTGTAAACAATGTTCATTAATCAGACAATAACTTCACACAAGACATCATGTGGTTTTAACGATGTATGTTTTTACTTCACTTTTTTAGCAATATATATTTTTTCATTACTTGTTGCAAGTGTATATTTTATTTGTTTCTTTGTTGATGTAAACTTCTATGATTTTGGTCTCCCTCAGCTAGCTATGTACTGTCTGGTGTTATTTTACAAAGCCTTCAAGACAGAACTGCGGCCCTTGAATCCTGTGCCCAAGTTTGTATGTGTCAAGGCTGTTGTTTTCTTATCATTCTGGTAATAAGCAAATTTGAATGTTTGTTTTTACTGTTTGATGTTTGGGAATGTGTTAACAATATATACATACATGGGAGGCTGGAAAGAGTAGTGGTTAGATGCTTGCTTGCCGATCTGGTGGTCAAGGGTTTGAATTTCAATTGGGGTGGATTAAAAACTCTCTGGTTCTGGTTGATCTAACCTAAAATGGATACCAGGAAATGTTATGGATAGGAAAGGTGGCTAGCTTGATTTTGACCACATCACCCAATAAGTACAAATTCTTCTTCTTCTTCTTCTTCTTCTTCTTCTTCTTCTTCTTCTTCTTCTTCTTCTTCTTCTTCTTCTTCTTCTTCTTCTTCTTCTTCTTCAGCGTTCTGAGCCATTGAGGTTCTTTGCAGCAGATACAATCCGTCTCCATTCGTCTCTCTGGTGGACCTTCTCTTGCCAGTCGTTGATTCCAAGTGCTTGTAGGTCTGTACATGTATTATCTCTCCACCGCCTTCTTGGTCTACCTCGGGGTCTACGGTCATTTATTTCCTGAGTGTAAGCGAGTTTTGTTTCCCTATTATCTTCCATTCTTTCTATATGCCCCAGCCATTGTAGTCTATTAGCCTTCATGATACCAGTACCAATTGGTTTACAAAAATATGGGTCTAGCACTATATGACCAATGTGCCTTAATGTGTGTAAAATTGTCCTGTTTTAATATACACAATTACCTTTACGCCTGCACACACGCTTTCCCACAATGTAAGAGGTCCACGACCAGCAAGGGCTGTAATACTTTATGATGATATTGGAGTTATCTCCCCAGCAGTTTCCATGCAGTGCTAGTGTGGTATTGCTTGTAAACCCTCAATGGTGAAGTGGTCAACCTGTCTGCCAAGTTCTCTGAAGGTCATGAGTTCATTTTAAAATTGTATCATTCAAAGTTTTGGGATACCCCTGTTTGTAATTGCTGGAGCTACAGAATGTGTGCTTAGTGCAATGCTCTCAGCAGACGGCTTACTGTTCTACGAAGAGAGGGCTGAGCCACATGGGATAACTCCTTGTGTAATGAAGTCATTCTTCATGTCTTTAAGCCGTTTACTTCAAAAACCAAATGGAGCACATCAGTTATGCATTGGTTAAAAAAAACATTAACACCATAACCAAGTTCCAAGTGGAAATTAATTTTAAGAATAATCTGAATACAAAGTTACTTTTTTACTTGTTTATAATAATGAATATGATTATCTTGAAGTAATTATAACTCTTGCAGTTGCGTTAATTTGAAAATGCGTTGTAGTTGCATTAATTTGAAAGGTTAATTTTACCATTTTGTTTGTTTGTAAACTCAATACAGTATTTAAAAAACATTTATTGGTTGCCATAATGTAAAGATCACTTTCCCCAGAGTCACCTCATAAAATAAAATCAACACAATTAGAAAACAGTTGACCCTGAACATATAACAGAACACGAAACTCAAAGTGGAGTTCAGCATGGGCGAATGGATAAGAGCTCTCACTCTTAAACATCTAGTGTGCTGATGCTGGGGTAATGGGTTCAACCCCTACACCAGTCAGTTGGACTAAAATATTGACCTCTCGCCCTTGACTTGGGGACGCAAATTACAAGTACCTCTGAAGTCAGAGTGGGTTCATCTGATGGTGATAGAAAAAAGTTAATCCACAATCAAAAATAAATTCAGTGCCGCAGTATCACTTCTGTGGACTACACTTAAGTTCAAAGCGAGCAGCCCCAAATAAAAATTAACTCAAAGTGAAAATTCCAGGGCAAAGTATACAGAAACACTCACATCCTTTAAGAGTTAAAATTAGGGTTTCTAATTTTTCAGAGACAGATATATCAACTGTTCATTCACTTGCTTTCACTGAAATTACTTCCTCCTCCTCCTCCTCCTTTCCTTCCTCCTTCAGGTGACTGATCTGGAGCTGACATTGGGGATGATGACTCTCCAACCCTCTCTGTCGTCTGATAGTTATGCATTTTATGGTGCTAATATTATTATTTGTTTCCCTTTCCCATCAGTTTTAGCATTCCACACACATCTCTCTCTGTCTTCCACTGCCTTTCTTGCAAAGTATTTTCACTCACATAAACATAATTTCTCTTTTCCATCGTTTCTGTTGATAGACCCCATAAATGGATATACCACCCGTAAGCAGGTACTTCCTCTGCAGGTACATCTTCCTCTGTTTTCCACTGCCTCTCTTGCCTAGTATTTTCCCCATACAAACATAATTTCTCTTTCCCACCATTTCTGTTGATATGCCCTGTAAATGGATATCCCACCCCGAAGCATGTACTCCATCCCTGCCTTTGAGGTGTCGTTTTCAAAGATCAGGAGGCATCTTACATCTCCTGTGGTATGGTTAACCCTGTCCTGCTACTGAAATGACTGCCTGCTTGGTAAGAACAACTTCAACTGTTAGTAAAAGTGAAATCTGTCATTTACTGCCAATATAGTACCTTGTGGTGTATGGCAAGGGCCGCCTGGCTAGTGCAGTCGCCGCGAACTGGGCAGGTTAGGGTTTCCTTTTTGCATCCAACATAATAAAACTCCACACCTTACTGAGGATTCGAACCCAGGTCTCCCGAAGGAGAATCCAGCATTCTAGCCACTCGGCCAGCTGCTTCTCAAAAGTGAAAGTAACTGCAAATTAAATTCTCATGTTGAGCTCAGCATGGCTGAATGGATAAGAGCACTTGTTCTTAAACATCCGGTATGCTGATGCTGAGGTAATGGAGTCAACCCCTACATCGACCAGTTGGACTAAAATGTTGACTTCTCATTCTTGACTTGGGGATGTAATTACAAGTACCTCTGAAGTGGAGTAGGTTCGCCTGATGGTGAGGGAAACTGGTAACAGGGAAAGCAAATCTACATGCAAAAATAATTCCAGTGTACTAGAAGTAGTAGCACGTATATGGACTATGCTTGAGTTCAAAGCGAGCGAGGAAGCGAAAAAAGTAAATCTCATGTTTATGAATAAGATGCATTTATTGTTTACTTCGGAAGCTACTGTAGCACAGTGTCAGCCCAGTTTTGTGTTTGAATTTGCATCAGGCAGATTTTAAAAATTGACCTGGGCTACCAGGTCGACTCATCCTAAAATGTGTGCCAGGAAATCTCTTGGGAAGTAAAGGTGGTTGGCATGATACTGATTGTATCACCCCCCCAATTGCCGATTGATCTATAAAAGTATAGGTCTTACATTGTATGCCCATATTTGTAAAAGAGCCTTTACTTTTATCATTACATTGTTTGCTTCAACAGGCAAGCTGTTTTAATTGCCGCTCTAGCAAAACTTGGAGCCATTCCAACAAATGGATCGTGGATTTTCTACAATAATATCAAGGAGGTGGCAACAGGTCTTCAGGTCAGTTAATTTTTTCCCCTGTGTTATATCTTTTCTACACTTCAACATATATGCACAAGCACACATTGTTTTATCTGGCTTATTTATTTTTTCTTTATTAACTCATTCTGCGCCATGTAACGCACCATGTGTGAGTGGCTATTCTTCATGTGTATTAATCACTGTGTCATATGTGATTATGTATCTTGTATTTAGGCAGAGCTTACTAAAGAAATCTAATATTGTATTTATATTATACATGGTGTGCCTATTTGGTTCCACTTGTAATTTTGCTTTTATTTTTCCCCACACTGCTGTAACCTTCCAGGGCTAATGAGTTAATATTATTCTTCCTGCTTCTTCTTCTGACTTTCATCTCCCAAAAAAGCATATATCCTCAACCAACTCATGATTTGTTGAACTTTGCAGTTAAGTTTTCTACATGATCAGGTAGCCATTCTCTGACCAACCTTCTTTTGTTATCTCTTAGGACATGCATGTAAGCTTACAGTTGTACTATTCTTTGCTTCCTTTAAGAACCTTGGTAGTTTAGTTTAGTTTAGTTTAAACTAAACTAAACTAAACTAAGCTTCCTTTAAGAACCTTGTTAAGACATGGTAAGTTAAGAGATGTGTTTCCATTTGGCTAACTTCAAAGTAAGAACATTCTTTAGAAAATTACTTGCTAGCTTGGCTTGTATAGTTTGTACATTCTGGATCATATGATGGAGAAGATATTTGTGATGGAAATGATTGACAACACACTAGCTAGAGGTTGCAGACAATGTGTGAAGCCAAACTTTTTGGACTTCTTTCCTCCATGAGGCTGTGTATATGGTGCTAGCCTCATAATTTTAGACAACCAACATTTGATGGGTGATGTGGTAAATCACAAATCATCTATTTCCCAGGAGACTTCTGTACTTCTTTTAGACAAGGTTGACCTAAGAGCTTGGAACAATGAAATCCAAATCACACTTGAAGGGGATTTGAACACATGTCCACTGGGCCAGCAGACAAGTGTGCTAGCCACTGTGCTACCACAGTTCCTCTTTGACCACATACAGGGCTATGAAAGAGAAGAAGGGTAGAAAGCCAGATGGAAATGTTTTTAGAATAGTATACATGAAATGTTTATAGAATAGTGTACATGAAATGTTTATAGAATAGTGTACATGAAATGTTTATAGAATAGTGTACATGAAATGTTTATAGAATAGTGTACATGAAATGTTATATATGCCTGTGTGGGTTCACTTATATACATGCGTGCATGCCTGTAATTGAACAAACACACAATGTCATCATCATCATCATCATCATCATCATCATCATCATCATCCTCTTTAAGTGCTAATCCGATAAACTTGGACTGTTATAGCTAATTATCTCAGACATTCACCATACTTGGATCAGATCTGTGTCCTTGTCCCAGTTATGTCATGTGAACAAGGTATTCAGGTATTTATCTCCTTGTCTTCCCCTTGCTCTTCTCCAATCAAGTTTGAGAGTTGTAACTAAGTTTTCAAGATTGTATCTCCTACCATGCCCAAAAATGTCTTGACTATCAACATCTAATTTCTTGAATCAATGTGTGGTTTTCATCTGTTTCTTGAAGGTTTGCTTCATTAATTTTTTTGTCTATCCATGATATTGTTTGTATATTTTCTTCAGCGTTTTCTGCTACTATTAAATGTTTCTCAGCTTGTCTGCTTATTGCTCATGTTTCACATGCATACAATAATGTAGGTTCTATGTAGCAGTTTAACATTATTTTTCTCAGTGCAGTTGACTACTTTTTATTGGTACGTTTCCCATCTTGCGAATCACAACTCTTACCACAATTCTTGTTCTAATCTCTGTAAGGCATTTTCACATACATATTTAATGGCCTTGTCAAGTAATCATAAAAGATATTATTTCTGTTTATTATTTAGGATTTCATAATCTGTATCGAGATGTTTGTGGCAGCCGCAGCTCACTACGTCTCGTTCTCACACAAGCCATTTGTAAACCTGGATGCAGAGCAACAGAACTGCTGCACTTCATTTGTGTCAATGTGGAATGTGAAGGACATAACAGACGATGTCATGGAACATGCCCAATATATAGGTCTGTATTGAAGAATTTGTATCTAACTCCAGTACATAGATCTATTCATTCATTCAGTCGCATCTCCTTTGCAGAACTTCGCTCCCATAATAACTTCCGGAAAACTTCTCGGTCATAACCAAGATGTCCTGCATCCGATACACCCATCTGGAGATCATCTGCCACATCTTGCACCCATCTTCTCTATGATCTTCCTCTTCCTCTCTTCCTGGGCATATACCCCTCCATTATTGTTCTCTCCAAACTTTCATGACATGTCAAGTGACCAAAATATTTCAATTGTCTTTGTTTTATTGTCTTTAGTAGCCAGCCTTCTTCAGTATTCAACTCTTGTTGTATGGATGCATTTGTTCTTTTCTGTATCCAAGGTATTCTTATAACCTGTCTATAACATTTATATTCAAAGGCATTTATGTGCTGTTCAGCTTGTTTGGTAAGTGTCCAGGTCTCACAGCTGTATGTTTCAATGGGAAAGGTGCATGCTGTTAAAAACATAAATCTATAAATATAGAAAATATATCTTGAGCTAGAACCTACGATGGATGACGTTGTAATATTCTGTTATGATAATTTGGCCATGTCCAGCATGTGCCACGTGGTCTAGTGATTACACACCCTCTTCATACGCCAGTGATCTGGGGTTTGTTTCCGGGTCCGGTCAAGGATATGCACTACTGACAAGCTCAAACGAGAGCGAAACTCGAGTCTAGTGCTTCCACATTGACGTGGATAGGCCTTAGGTTCATACCAGAATACGATCAGCGTTGCCAGTAATGGATTGTGCTCAATATTTAAATCTCAAATCCTGAAACAACCAAATAAATCAATAGAAAATATATTTGAAATCAATAAAAAAAAAGGATCAAACACTACTACAGAAAAAAGCATCAAATGTCATCACATGTCCTCTAAAAGTACTGAAGAGTATAAGAAGTGCATTCACACTTCTGTACTTTTAATAACGAAAGGAGACTCCCTGGGGCTCCTCCTAGTGGTTGAGAATGGGCTATGTACAGTTGTGTAGCAAACACAGCTCTGGGGTCTGATTATCCACAGTATAAGTGGACAGCTTTACAACTGAGCAGAGCAGGGAACTCACTTGTTTTGACAGTTGGAGATTGCTGTAAAAAGGCCTAGGAATTTAATACAAAGAATCTATGATGACATACAAATGGTGATCTCCGAAACCAAATCACAAAAAGTCAATATTATACTGGGAGATTTCGCTGCAAAATTAGAAAAGGAAAGAATGTGAGATGTGGTTGGTCCTATTAAAAGAGGTGTGAGACAGGGATGTGTATGTCTCCAGATCTTTTTTCCCTATACAATGAAAATATTTTCAGAAATATCGAAGATATGGAAGGAATCAACATTGGGGGAACAATACATCAATAACATTAGATATGCAGATGTTAGCCTTGATTGCAGACAATGAACAGGACGTGCAACATTTAGTAGATGCAGTTGTTGCACACAGTGAGCAACTAGGGTTAGAATTGAATAGTAAGAAGACAGATTATGGTCGTCACTGGCAAGAAGGAAATACCACAATGTGATATAGGAGTAAATGGGCATATTCTTAAGCAAGGGGATGGGTACAGTTATCTCGGAACAATCATAACATCTGATGGAAGATGCCTAGAAGAGATTAGAAAAAGAATTTCCATTGCGAAGGTAGCCGTTTGCAAGATGAAAAACATACTGACCAATAAAAAGATATCAATTGAAAAAAGAAAAAGTGTGTTGAAGTGCTACATAGAACCTGTAATTTTGTATGGATGTGAAGCGTGGACAATGAGCAGTTAAGCTGAAAAACATCTGATGGCTGTGGAAATGTGGTTTCTGAGGAAAATGCAAAGAATCCATGGACAGACAGAAAAACCAATGAACAAGTTCTTCAAGAAACAAATGAAGATCGTAAACTGATTAGAGATTATTAGACGTAGACAGTAAAAATTGTTTGGGCATGTTATGAGAAGAAATGACTTGGAGAACTTGGTGACAACTGGCAAGATCAAAGGGAAGAGACCAAGGGGAAGACTGAGAAGTAAATATCTGGATGGCTTGGCCACGTGGCATGGTTGAGACAGGAACACAGAGCTGATCCACATCTGTGGTGATCGAGTGAGATGGCAAAACATGACCGCCCATGCTTATCGGCATGGCACATGATGGATTGATGGTTGGTGACAATGGTTTAGGAATAAGAAATGAAAGAGAAGAAAAACTGATAGAATGGGCAAAAATCAATGAAATGATGATTGAAAACATCTGGTTTAAATGGTATAAAAGACCACGTTGCAAATTACGGAGCTTGATAAGAAAACATTCAGTCAAATTGACTACATGCTGATTAATACAAGATTTAGAAATGCATTGATGAATGTGAGGACAATGCCTGGTGCTGCCTGTAACAGTGATAATGTCCTACTATGTGGACAAATAAAAGTCAATTTGAAAAGAGGAAAAACAAACTTAAAAACATTAGACTAAACAAATACATTCCACGATCAGATAAATAAATTCAAGAATGAAACAGAGTTACTGTGAGAAACTGGTACAGGTGTCAGGAAGCAGAATGCATGAATTCTGGGTCCTCTGAAATTGCAAGCTGTGGACTTGTAGCTGGCTGTGTTTCAGCACGCTTGGACATGTAAATATTTAGCTCTTTTTACAGATGCTCATTGTAATGTGCGTGTTAAATGCCAAGGGAGGGCGGATGTATGGGTTAAGAATCTGAATAGAACAATGCAAGATTTACAGGGGTGAGATAAGAGGAAGGCAGATGTGGGGTCAGAAATGTTGATAAAGAATTTCCAAGACAATGTTTGAGATCCAACACAAGGGATTGCTATAGCACGTAGAGGTCAGTCTGAGCTACCATGGGACAAGAATCTGAATAGAACAATGCAAGATTTACAGGGGTGAGATAAGAGGAAGGCAGATGTGGGGTCAGAAATGTTGATAAAGAATTTCCAAGACAATGGTTGAGATCCAACACAAGGGATTGCTATAGCACGTAGAGGTCAGTCTGAGCTACCATGGGACAGAGAGGAATGTGCTAGAGAGAGGATTAAATAAAGGGAGACTCCAAAATGGTATTTTCATGGGAACTCATAATCGGGTTCAAGGGTGAAATAGATTTTCACTGGTGGTCCCTGGGAGGCTGTATAAAGAGAGGAGTTTGGGCAAATTGACGGTAATGGATTTCTGGGACTAAGTGAGGGAAACTTAGCCAGGAGAGTTGAGTTCTGGGCTGAGTTAGGGGAACTGGGGCCAGAGAGAAGATACTCAGAGGAGTTTGTTATGTTCAGGGACGGAGATGAGTCCTGTGTACCAAGTGATTTTTCGAAGGCCTGTATATGGCAGTATTGGTTTCACACGGGATTAATGTATCTGCCGTTTTTTATGATTGTTCCTGGGATGAAACGTGTCCAGAATCTTTTTCACATTTGTGTCTTACTGTTTTAGTATGCCATTACCAATAACATGTCAAAGGAAGCTTATTTCCTCATGTTCAATTTGGACTTTAGATGGTTTAACAGTCAGGTTATGTTGTCTCAGGCTCTCAAACAAGGGCTTTAATCCTGCAACATGATCTTCCATGTGTTTACTAAAAAGACAGATGTCATCTATATAATTGATAATGTCCTTACGTCCCTGTAACAGTGTCCTCATCAACCTAACGAATGTTGCTGGTGAGTTAACTAACCTGAAAGGCATGTAGTTCCACTTGAATAGACCCTGTGGGGTGGCAAACGCTGTAATTGGTATGGCTGTTTCACTCATGGGTATTTGCCAGTACCTTTTTGCATGATCCAGCTTGCTGAAATACTTTGCAGATGATATCTGCGTCAGTAAATCATCAGTACTGACCATGGGCTCCGGATCCAAAATAGTAATGCTGTTCAGCCTCCTGAAATCTATACATAATCTTAGATTATTGTCCTTTTTCCTAATGACTACCATGGGAAATGAGTATGGGGACTCTGATCTGGAAATTATCCCCATGTTCAGTAACTGTTATCTCACTATCTACAGCTGATCTGTAATGATGTGCGATAGGTAGGGTATGGAGCAAATTCAGTCAGGTTGCCACTGGTACCACCAGCACGAGAACTCTTTGTTGGCTACTGAATAAGGGAAAACAGCACATGTGGAATTTCCTGAGTGCAGTGGTGTTAATTCTTGATTGTATATTTCATATTTCTCACCTCACTAATTCCCTATATCTTGCAGGGCATGGCATGAAAAAGACATTAAGCAAAGGTAAGGATATGGTTATTAAAGGAGGGACTGAGAAGACACCTCTGCTCTCTGCCAGAAACAGCAATCCTGCAGATGATTCCGTGGTGCTACCTTTAGGTGTTTTAAAGACTCAAACTCGGGAGCCACCAACACCAACTATCATTGTGTATGATCAGGCAAGTTCATCGGATGATCAGCATGTTGTTGCTCAAGAATTTCGTATGCCATTTCAAAAAGCCCACTACAGCCAGCATGATCAACTATGTAGACTTCAGTTCTGATGCTGTCTCACAGAATGAAAATATGCAGAGCAATGCCAGTGCAGCCATTTTAAAAGGATATGGCATCACAGGAAGTGAACATAGATGGAAGAAACGGTATCTTGACTCTGAATAATTTGAAGCATTCTCAGTTATTAGTTGTAGCAGAGATCAATACAGACAACAGACATGTTCTACATCATCCTGACCTTGCTGATGAAAATATAGAAAGTAAACATTTTTTGGACAACCCTAATCTTGCAGATGGTGTATCTCCTGATAGAAACCTTAATGTAGATTCTACTTCTTCATATTCAAATAGTGTTGGACTAGTGAAGGATTTACAAGAGGGTATTTTAGATTCTGCATCAGATAATTCAGCTCAATCAGGACATTCAAATCTGGAGCACACAACACCTAAAAAAAGTAACGAGGATGATCAAAGCAGTAGCGTTGCATCACCTGGGAATTCTACCCTTGCAACTGAACATTCATCATTTGTTGAACACTCAGAAGAGGATATTGTTGAAGCATCTAGCCATTTTTCAGAACACAGTTTTCCAGTTGTCTGATTATCATATGTCAGTACATACAGAGCCAGTCTCTCTGGCCGAGGGGTTACACCACTTTCTCTGTAATCCCGTTTATCACGCAGAGTCTCGTAGCGGGCGAGAACTGGAAGCGGTTCTATCCCCGCTGGTGACTTGCGGGATAACTGAGCCGGCTGCTCAGAAAGCAATGGCAAATTACTGAGTGTAATCTTGCCAAGAAATCAACAGACAGCTGAAAGATGCTGCTGTTGACAGCGATGTCCTGTAAAGGATATGCAAATTTAAAAAATTAAAAAAAAAGTACATACAGAAGCTGTATGTTCTGATATATGTGTGCACACTAAGTTATATGTTCTGATTAATAAATGTTGTTTTAAGCAGAATTTACATGTTCAGATGTGATACATGTGTTATATATAAAGGTTGTGTATTACGATAATTGATGTCTGTGTCTACACATGTTATTATTATTATGTGCTGTGTATGTGTATAATTTTATTATTAATGCTTGTGTATACAGAAGCTGTTTTTTATCCCTGAAAAGTATATGCAAAATGTGTATGTTGTGATTTTTATGTGTGTCTGTGTATATATACAGAATCTGTTTGTTCAGATAAGTATATGTCCTGATTATTATGTCTGTGCACATATACTCTGATTATTATATGTTTGTTTATACATATTTGCTGATTACTATATGTCTTTGCATACAAACATAAACACATTTTCAGAAGACAAATGTAATGACAATATCTAGGACCCCTCAAGAACTACAGCTTAAAAATGACGAACACAACATCGAAGAAGTTAATAGAAGGTAACAGTAGTTCCACAGCAGATACTACCATTGGGATGTGAAGTGTTAGGCTGTCATATATTCTAGGCTACACCGTGAAGTTAGGTGGTCATTTCCCTTTCCTCATCACATTTTCTGCCCAGAAATTTCTGAGAATTGTCTGATACCCATTTTTATGAAGCTGGGTTGACCCCAGAACTATCTGGTCAGAAAAATGTTTTCCTGTCTCTGCTGGGTGTTGAACCCAGACCACTGACTTAGCAGGAAAGCACACTAACAACTGCACCACCATGGCTCCTGAACAAGTTAATATATCTGTCTAACTAAATCAAACTGTATTGTAATATTTCCAACGTGTAACAGATATTAGACTATTCAGAGACGTGGATAGGCCTTAGGTTCATACCAGAGTGCGATCAGCGTTGCCAGTAGTGGGTTGTGCTCAATATTTAAATTTCAAATCCCGAAACAACCAAATAATCAATTTCAGAGGAAAACAAGAAAACCTGACAGCAAAGAATCTACAACTTCAATTATGGAAAAGTATCCTCCACATTCACAACTGCTAGGTCACATTGTTTGGTTTTGAAACTGGAACCATTAATAAAGGAGATAATTTGCACATGGAGGCATTCAAGATGTGTTACTGAAGAATACTAAGACCTAGCTGGAGTGAAAAATGGACAAATAAATCTAATATGAAAAATGTGAAGGAACAAAGAAGCCTTATCAAAGTAATATGAAAAGGAAGGCTTTCATGACTGGGCAGATTCTAAGACATAAGGAAATAGAGAGTATTATAAGGCAAAATACTAAGACAATTAAGGAAGATGTAGATCAGGAAACATAGGGTAAATGAAATAGAGAGAGACCAAAAAACTCAAGTAGAAGATAATAGGAGACAGAAATTAATAATATGAGTAAACTGGAAGGAGCCGCAGAGGATTGAGAATGATTTTGGCAGGCCATGATGAGAGTGACATCCTGCAAAGGCCCTTCTAGAAGATGATTTTATGAATTTGATCAACACCTTGTAATAAAAATAGAATTAATTCACTAGGTTAACGAGATTGAAGACTGGTGTTGAAATCGCCTTTTCATGTATTTTTAACTACCATCTATTCTCAGCATCTCTCTTCAGCTCAGCAAAAGTCTTGCTTCAACATCCTTGCATGCTTTTGTGATGTATATTATCCTCCGGTGTCCACATTGTCTCTTGCCTGAGATCTTGCCCTCCATTTTTTTATTTTCTGTATTAGACCTTCATGTCTCATATTGTGACCAAGCCAAGAAAACCTATTTTGCATTATGGTTAGTAGTAGTCTGCTTTCTCCAATATCTTTAAGAAATATTTGATTTGATTTATTTTCTATCCAGCTTATTCTTTGCATCATGTGATAACAGATTTCAGAAACTTCAAATTACAACATTACAAATATTAATTTGAGGAACAGTTGACATATTCTTTGTTTTTTACAGAACAGTTCAAAGCAGATACTAAAATATGAACTTGACTATAAATTTTCAATACACATCTCACCTGGCAACATTTATATTATTATTTAATGGAGAAAAATGCACTACCAGTTAAGCAATATCTGTTTCATTCAGAGGGATTATATTATTAGCATGCACCAAAGTGGTAAATCGATATATTTTAATTCATTGTAAGTTAGTCAGGGATTATATTAGCAGTGTCTGTATTTTGTTCGTTCATTATTATTTATTTATTGCAAAGCATTTTATAATGTAATATTTGATACTTTATTTATTTTTTTGGTTGTGTTTTGTTTGCTCACTTTTTATTCAAGCGTAGTCCATCCTGGACAGATTTTTGCTTATGAGCCAGCTTTCCATACAATCAGTCTCTCGCCATTAGGCGAACGCACTCCGACTTCAGAGGTACCTATTTATGTCCAAGTCAAAGACGAGAAGTCAACATTTCAGTCCAACTGACCGGTGTAGGGGTTGAACCCGCTACTTCACCATCAGCCCACCAAAAGTTTATGGACAGACAGAAAAATCAATGAACAAGTCTTACAAGAAACAAATGAAAACCGTAAACTGATTAGAGAAATTAGATGTAGACAGTCACAATTTTCGGGACACATTACGAGAAGAAATAAATTGGAGAACTTGGTAATAACTGGCAAGATCTAGGGAAAGAGAACAAGGGGAAGGCAGAGAAGTCAATCCCTGGATGGCTTGGCCATGTGGTATGGTCGAGATAAGAACACAGAGCTGATCCACGACTCTGGTGATCACATGAGTTGGTGAAACATGACAGCTTTTCAGCATGGCACATGATGATGATGATTGACTGAAATTGCTAATAGGTGCTAATGTAGAGCTAATTGGTCTATACAAACATGGGGCTAGCACCATATACCCAATGCACTTTAGTGATTTAAAAGGATGTTTTACTTTAACTTAACCATATACCCAATACACCTACAGGCTTGTAAAAGGGCCCACTACTTGTTTTTATACAGCATAATCAGGCCAAGAACATTGACCTGGTTTGAGACTGGTGATTATGTGAGACGGCAAATTATGATCATCCAGGCTTATCAAACTTGGTTGAACATCAAGAATACAATTCAGTCTACCGCAGAAGAATGTCTCGGTGTGTCAACCACGCATAGAAAGAACAGATGGTTCAATCAACAATGTGAAGAAGCAGTCACTAAGAAGAAGAATGCCAGACATGTATGGTTAAATGACATCAATAACATCCAAAAGGAAGAGCATTATAGAAATGAATGTAAAGAGGCTACAAAAATAGTCAGACAGCAGAAGCGAGAATATATGAGTAATATAATCAAAGATTTGGAAACTAATCACCAGAAAAATGAATCCAGAAAGTTTTTTAAAGTACTGAAGTCAATGAAACGAGGGCACCAACAAAACACATATGGTTTAAAAGACAAAAATGGGAATATGATAAATAACCAATGAGAAATGTGCAACACATGGAAAGAATATTTTATTGAATTACTAAAATTGTGAAGCTCCAAGTAACATTTTCCCACAGGAAGAGGTTCTAACATGCGAACCACAAATTGAAGAACCTACATTTGAAGAAATCCTATATGTAATCACACGACTTAAAAACAATAAGGCAACTGGGACTGATGGAATTGCTGCTGAATTTATAAAGGCAGGTGGCCATGCACTTACATCTAAAGCTATAACGAACTAATAATAAAAATCTGGAGGACAGAAGAATTACCCCATGACTGGAAAGAGTCATTATTGATACCTATCTTTAAGAAAGGAGACAAGTTCCAATGTGGAAAATTATAGAGGAATATCACTACTGTCCACAAGCTATAAGATACTATCCGCAGTATTACTAAATAGACTAAAAACCATATTCAGAAGAACATATTAGGTGACTACACAGGCGGGTTTTAAGACAAAACAGATCAACAATAGATCAGATATTTATCTTACGACAATAGCCGAGAAAAATTGGGAATATAAAAGAGATCTCCATAACATTTTTGTGGTTTTTAAAAGGCTTATGATAGTGTCCATGGAATATCAGGGTTTTCAAATTTAATCAAGGAATTAATAACCCAAAATATCATGGGAAAAATTTTTTTAAATTTTAATAAAACAAATCCCCTTAAATACATTTCCCTTTTGGTTTACCTTTGGGGTGGGAAG